>JAJJWX010000361.1:0-26342 GCA_023529315.1 Papaver bracteatum
TGGGCCTAGACAGATGGTTATCTAAACACCAAATTAGGGAGGTACCTTCCATCCATTCCTAATTTGCTTGGGGACTGCAGTGTGGGTTCTGGCCTAGACTCTTAAATGGATCATTGACAATTCTGGTATCTTCTCGGCTAAGTCGTGCTATGATAAACTAGAGAATAATCACATTCCTACCAACTCCCAGCTAAGCAGTTAAGTCGTGCTATGATAAATTAGAGAATAATGACATTCCTATCAACTCACAGCTAAGCGTCTGGTCGAGATGGATATGTTTTTTCCTTTGGTTTATCATAAGAAACTTACCACAATGGAAACTCTTAATATAAAAAGATTGCTAATTGCTAATGGGTGCTTTCTCTGTGTTAAAGAAGGAGAATCCGTTGAACACTTTTCACTGCCTTTTGGCGGCTTCTTAATTTCCTCTTTTTGGTGGGTTTCTCTGCTGGGTTTGTAAGCTCCTTTGGCCTTGCTTTGCTTACCCCTGGTAAGCCATTTCAATAGATAGAATTCTTACCTTTGAAGATAAAAAATAAATAAATAAATATCGCATTTAACATGCATTCTACTTGTATTAAAATTTACTGCTCCAAAAAATGAATTTCCAGTATCAAGATTAATGTTAAAAGTACCTTTCTCAACGTCCAGAAAAACTTCATGTCCTATTTTCAACTCCAATGTATCAACTGCAATTAAAACAGAGTTAACCTTGAGCATATCTTGCTCCTCATTTCATGTTCTATTCTCTCGGTCTCTTCTCTCTGGAATAAGTAACAGCGGCCATGGTGATCTGTACCATCAAATGTGTGTTCTTTTTTGCAAACTCTTCGAAACTAGGTGTGAGAGATATTTCTTCGAACTGTTGCACTATTAGTTTTAAGGCAGCAAGTTTTACTGTCTCGTTTGAGACAACATCCGAGATTTCTAATATTTTGAGTGCATTCGCCGAGTTTAATAATTTAACAAGCTGTTTCTCAGAAAACTTTTGCAAATGCAAAATATCATACTTATCGGCTGCTTTTAACAGGGAGCAACTATGTTTCTGAAACTTTTCTGTAGGCAAGTCTCCATGGTAAAGAAACTCCAAAAAGGTTTCAAGTTCTTCATGATTGAAATCCGGGAGACTGATGGACTCTTCTGGTGCAATCTTACACGAATCCGATTCTAGCATGTTTTTCAGTATTATAGATCTTGTTGCCTACAATGTTTACATAAAAAAATTTAAAAATCATCACGTCCATGGTTTCAAGGAATAAATAGTATTATCTAAAATTGATGGAAAAAATGATCTAACCAGCAAAATTCTATGAGCCCGTATAGAAGGACCACTGCTAGGCTTCACTTGAATATCTGAGTAAATTCCCTTCCTAAATGCGTCAGCTAAGTTGGTATGAAAACTTTCTCTGTCTTCCATCACTTCAACCCATTTCCCCCCCCTAAGAAAACCCCATCGGTAACATGTTAGTAACATAATTTGTGAAAAATTATCAACATAGCAAAAGAACAAGTGCGAGAGAGTTTGAGTGAAATTTTTATATATATTCGTATGCAGCTTACCCAATTGGTATCTGCTGGATAGGATATGGATTTTTCCTGTTGGTCGTTGTATACAAAGTTCAGTATCTTATTGACTTCCCCATAGCAACGGTCACATATTTGTTTATGTCCGTAGCCGGCGTTATAATAATGAACTGTATTCTTTCTACAAAAGTGACAAGGCATTCTTGCTCCTCAGCAGAGACAACAAGAACAAAAAGAAATGGGCAACCTGCAAAAGTGATTTATCAGCTTCAATTACATATCCCGTTACCGGTTACCCGTTAATAAAGTGACCTGTATATATGCATGCATAATAATATATATGCATCAGGAATACATTGGTGAAGTGGGCATGTGGCTGCTCATTTATGCAACTCGGTATTCCTTGATTGTTAGATTGACATTTGTAAAGCATAACACAACATGTGTCTATTGGCTTTTGAATGCGAAAACGGAACTCAAAATCTGTAGAATAGATGGATATTTGCGTTAGACAACGTCAATCATAAAAGCGTACAAAAACACAAAATCATAAATACCTCAATAGAATCCCTCTAAGCTCTAGCTCCACCACTAGGATTTTTCTTATTCTCTTTACCGCCGGATGATAAAAGTTGTACCCTAGCCGGCTATTTCTTTTAGAGTTTATTTATAATCATTCTTATGGGAACTAGGGTTAAGATCAGCGGCTAATATTCAATCTAGCAGTTTTAGTTTTAGTTTTAGTATTAATATTAATATTAGATTATTTTCCAACCGGTCGCAAGAAAATAATCACACCCAACCTAAGGTTAAAAGTAAAAATTAACGATTAATCCTCGAATTATTGGGCTTTAGACTCTCTAGTCCTACCATCTCAAGCCTGGTACCATCCGATCCAAATTCACCAAATTTCGTATGGGTGAATCCTCTCTTGAATGATTAAGTCCATAACCAAAACAATTTGGGCAAAAATACCCCACAACTAAATGTTCTTCGTAATTCAGTTCAGCTTCCATTTTTTTCATTTTCGTTTCATGGAAACAGCTCTTCCAGGCGAAGAAAAAAAATCATAAAACCGAATCTCGTCGTTTCAGTGAAGTTTCAATCTTCAACCTATTTATGATAATCGAGCAACAGTCGTCGTCACCCTTTTCTTGAAGATTAACTCAAAATCGATAATTTTAGCAAATTAATTTGAAGATTTCGTCATTTGGAAGCGATTTGAAAGATGAGAACATGTTCTTATCATTTAATTTGAGTTAATCTCCCTCCCTCCAATAGAAAATCAAGAGAGAAACTCTTTAAACTCTTTTTTTATTTCATAAGATCTGAAGATTTAGAGAAATTAATAAATTTTGTTTTGGTTAATGAAAAATGGAGTTCATAGGCAGATTACGGAGCATGGGTCTAATGCGTTCAGAGAAGATGTCATTTGTTCAGCTTATATTTCTCGTCGAATCAGCTCTCCTTATTTGAATTCTCAATTTGAAGACGTTGATGTTCCTGATTTCCCTCGTGGTAAGATTTTATTGTTTTCTTAGCCTACACAGTCACTACATATGTTTTACTTGTATAATTGCAAAAAAAAAAATCCTTATTATTGAACTGTGTTCGTAGGAGGAGGAAGTACTTTGAGTAAGCAAGTAAAAAAAAATACAGCTGGAGATAATGATTTTGGTGATGACATTGCTGGGAAACTACCTAGATATGCAAAAAGAATCACCTTGAAGGTAATAAACTCAACAAATTATTTTTTGCAAATAGAAACACCAAACTCGAATTTTTAACATGCTAAACACACATTTGAAGTATTGAATTTAATGTTTGATGTGCATGGTATTAGTAGTGAACTTATGGGGTATTTGAATATTCAGAATGTTGCACTTGTATTGAAAGCTTTGGGGTGTTATTGCAAAGCCAATTCAATTCTCGTGTAAACATATTGTTATAAACTCTTGTCACTACGTTTTTATGGTCTATGTGAATAGCTAGCTTCACTTTGTTTAATGAAGATCGTAACATTGAGTATTTCAAATTGGGGGATAAGAAGATTAACATGGAAACTTGATATTTTTATTCCATTAAGCTATTATAGTTGAAAGAATTTGGTAATGCGTCTTAATAAGAATTATTTACCTATATGTATTGTGTTCACCCAAGTCTTAATGTTTGTCTCTTTTAATTTATTCCAGAAATGCAAGAGAGATAAATCTGTGGAGACTTTCTGTTCGAACAGGAATTGCAGTGACTAAACTCTAATAGCCTCTAGTCTAAAGACTTTTGAGCTCATGACCCCCTCATCGACGTCATCGTTGTTACTTACAGAGACCATTTCACAGACAAGATTATACTGCAGCTTAATGTAAGTGTTCTATGTTAACAGGTGTCGAAATATACTGTGCTCCTACTGCATATGCAATAGATACATGGCGTGCAAGCATGACCCATACTGCCATTGAAGGTGGCTGTTTTGTTATATCCGCAAACCAATACCGCCAAAGGAAATACAATCCTCTCTAGCAACAATGTGTGTCAGGAGATACAAATTCAGAGCTTTCCCCAGATTCTGTTGTCTGCTCTGGAGGCAGCATTATCATTTCACCATCAGGGGCCATTTTGGCATGTCCTAATTACCATGAGGAGTCCCTCATATCTGCAGACCTAGGTATGGCGACGTACCTTCTATTATTTATCATATTCAGTGGTATAAATTGGGAAACATCTAATGTTTCTCGCACGGGACATCTTAACTGTTAAGTTGTGTCATGCACAATTGCATTGGGGGTTTGATTCCTTTAAATTTGTATCCTCCAATATCAATTTCCTGCAGAAAGAACTTCAATAAACCCTGGCCACTAAATGGAAGAGGCGTTGGTTTAAAAGTCTCCATGAAACTGAATGCCAATGTGGTTGAAATCCTGAAATTGTTTGATCCCAGTTTCTGAAAACAGAGTATGAACAGTAAACATATCAGTGAATTATGAATACATATATCTCGTAGTGTCCTAGTGACAATTTCACTGTACTTAGTTTATTATTAATTAAAAATGTCCATAAAAGATAACCTGACTCGTGACATGGTCCCAAAAATGCAATAAAATCAAAAACCCTGTCGTTTTTAAGATTTTGAGTACAACTTCAATTGCTCATTATTCATTAATGTGAATAATCTTTGATGTATGTAGACCTTGGAGAAATTAAATGAACAAAGCTTGAGTTCCATGGTGTGCATCTAATGGAATACTTTATGAGTACCTCTACTGTAAGTCATTGTTTTCTTCTTCTTTGTACAAAAATCATAGTTAAGTGACACTGTACTATAGATGCTTTTTTTAGTCTATAATTGAAGTATGTTAGTTATCTTGGAGAAGGCAAATGAATATCATTGTGGGCATTGCTCGTGGTCTAAGATATTTGCATACCGAACTTGAGCCTCCGTTTGCTATGTTTTTCTTTTACGTTGCTTATTGAGGGAGGGTTCATTGACATTTATTGTTAAAAGAAATATTTCTGAAATGTAATATCTTGTCATGAACTAGATGTAGAAATTTAATATCTTTTCTTTGCTTGTTGATATGACAAAGTTATATTCGGTTCAATTTGGTAATTAGTAATATTTGGTTCAACAATTAGATATATTTTTATAAAGACTTCGGTTTGGGTGAATTTTGGCACCATTAGCATATGTTAACTGAGTTGAAGCTACGGCGAGAGTCACCCATAGTTTGAATAGTTCATAATTTATTTTTGAAAAGTCTATAAATTAATAGAAAAGCTATTTTAAATGGTTAATATGTAAAATCTACTTTATTCTCATTGTTATTTTCTTGTTACCGTGTTGATTCTTAATGTGTACATAATTGTACACATGTGAATTTTTAATGTGCACAGTACATCAATGGCTAGGGGTAAGCAAGCTCATGAATTGAGATGGATATCCACAATGGTCTCCCCAGAAGCTGTTGGTGAGTTGAACTCAAATTATAATTTCATATTAACGAATATTATATGACATTCTAATCATGTACCTAAGATTTGTATGTGCTAATAGCAAAATAAAGGGCCACTTGAATTGGTTTTGCAAATCATGTATAGCTGGATTAGTGCTCAACTGCTATTGAAGAGTCATTTCCTGTTGGTTATGACAAAAATTAGATGTGTACATATTTGTACACCTATGATATAAGTGTACATTGTTGTACACATGTGACAGAAATTACATATGTGCATAATAGTCCACTCTAGGACTCTTAATCAAATTTTAGTGAACAATTTTTTTTCAGTTCTTAGATGTCGAATCAGTGATGCTATGAGTCACTGATTGTTATGACAGAAATTACATGTGTACATATTAGTACACTTACAATATTACATGTGTACATAATAGTGCACCTGTAATACAAGTGTACATTGTTGTGCACTTTTTAATACAGGTGTAAATTGTTGTGCACATGTGACAAAAATCACAAGATGGTGGATATATATCGCATAAGCTTATGTATGCGTCAGTTTATAGTTAGTATTAAGGTTTTATGGTGGTAAATATATGTGTGTACTTTAGAAGTTTGTTAAATGTAAAATATTTCGAACAAGATAGATTCATTTGTGAGGTGTTTCGGACAAGACTAGTTATTGAAGTTTTGTTGTTCTCTTCTAATTGTTACAGACAATTGATGCTATTTATGATACGGATCTTCCTCCAAGATATGTGAATAACATAGGTCTTTCTGCAAGAGTTGGAAGGCTTAATCTGGACTTGGTTGATCCTGATCAGTCAGCCGAATGAGGCTTTCATCGAGCAATGGCTCTTGTTGGTAGTAAATTTTAGAGGTAAGATTCTTTGTGTCAGCCTTGTGTATGAATATTTGTGATTTTAGTTTCCACTTCTACTGAAAATATGATGTTAGCAAGCAAAGGGTTGTGAGGCAAAGAAGGAGAGTTTTACTTGATAAACTTACCCGAAATACAAGTGTACAAATTTGTGCACCTGTAATACGAGTGCACATATTGGTGCACCTGTAACAAGATGAGTGCAGGTGGATTTCACTGCCATTTCATCTTAGAAACAAGCCTTTTGTAGGAACTGAGATGGTGGATTTCACTACCATTCTCATCCTAGAAACAAGCCTATTTTATTTTTTTTTTACCAAACCCAAAATAAACATACCTACAATTTTTACTAAACTCTAAATAGAAAATATGCATGTCTTTGTGAAGCAGATGAGTGCCTAGTTATAAGAGCTTGCAACTAGTATTATGAAGGTGCATCTGTATTGTGAAATTGTTAAAATAGGTTTGGGTTTCTTTGAATTTATTTGTTTTGGGGACTAATCTGATTACCTTTATTTGTTATGAAGAGGGAAGAAATATTATAACTGGTTCAGTGGGCTAAGATACAAGAACTCGTTTGGAATAAATGTAAACACATCGACTTTTCCCATGATTAGACCGAGTAATTCATGCGAAGGTGGAAGCAGAGTTAGAGCTGCAGTTGTTTATATGGATGAACATGCTAAATTATTAGGTGCATTTGAGACACTGGCAGCAGATATGCTTCCTACGACTGGTGATCTATTTATGCACATGGATGAGCCTGATTAGGATACACCGACGTGTGAAGTCGCTTCCGTAGGTGATGCAATTGAAGATATTCATCAAGGAGAGGTTTGTTCTTTCTTAGCTCTGATCACTTACTCTTCTTACCCAACAGTACTAGTGAAACCGTGAAAGTGATGATACCCACTGCTCTTTTTCTTTTCTTTTTTGAGCATACAGTTGCACCCATAGCTCGGAATTGGTTTTGATCTGGCATGATCGATATGTCCATGATTTGGTTCAAATTGGGTCTATCTTACAGATGGTCATTGTTGTTGATAACGACGATAGAGAAAATGAAGGAGATCTAATAATGGCAGCAGAGTTGACAGTTGTTGATGATTCCAGTTGTATGTCGTGCACAAACTGACCTTGTCATGTCTTTGGATTTTCTTGATTTTTGTAGATGTGTACATGTTTATACACCAGTGTAAACTAATTTTTTTTAAAAATGATAGTCATATGGGTACTCTTTTTGTAGCTTTTGGAAAGATCTTTCCGAATATATAAAGTTTGCAAATTTTAGACAAATAGTTCAAAAGATAAATTGTTTTTTAATTATTTTTATATTATTTAAAATTGTTGACATCGTCATAAGTCACTTTGGACTAAACTGTAAATATTTGAACTAAATTGTAAATCAGGAAGGTTATATGTGTATTTTCCATATTTTAAATAACTTTTGGACTAAATTGTACCAAGTTAACTCGGGATGGACTAATCTGTACTTTTTGACGCGTTTTTGGACTAACCCCCCCCCCCCCCGAGGGATTTATCCAGCAACCTCGGTGCTCTCTCACAAACTTGCCGGCCCACCACCAAGGGCGTCTAGCAAGGGGCACTTATTTGTGGCGGGTCTCAAAAAGTTGTGAGAGAGCACCGAGGTTGCGGGATAAATCCCTTGGTATATTTATCATTTCTGTTAGGCAAGAAACTCTATGTTCTTGTGGTTGCGAAGACAGATAACCGTACATCTGTATCGTTGGTTTGTAAGAAAACCTAAGGCTTATAACATATGGAATATGTTTACATCATAGCATTTGTATTATGTTAGCTGCTCATTTTAATGAGGGCAATCCATGTGAAGCGAAAATCAGTACAACTGTACGATTGTATGAGGTTGAATGCTATGACCGGTTAGGCTAGTGAAGCACAAAGGTTGCGCGTTACAGCAAAGACGGCCAAGTAGGTATTCAACCAAAATGGAGCAACACTGCATAGACTTTCAAATTCTAAGATAGCAAGACCCTACAAGGCTAGTGAAGAGCAAAGGTGACACTATATTGTAAGGACATTGGCCAAGTGATGAAGATTATTGGCCGACATAATGAAACTTTATTGAGGGAAAGGCAAGGCTAAGTTGATAAAACACAACATGCGATGTTGGCATATCCTCAAAATTGAGTTGGCATGAACTCTAGGATGATGCGAGAGTTTATAATAGGTCGAGAGTTAGCCTAATTAGTTCAAGGATGGCTAAAGACGATTGAATAATGCAAGCAAGCTAGTAATGCAAGAGTAGGCATTGCTATTGTCTAGCAAGTTGGTTAAGTAAAGCATATGACCCAAGAATAACCAGAATGAGCTAAGAAAGTGGCCGAGATGATTTTAGCGCAAAGATATATGTACATTGGCTAGGCCAAGAAGACTGCAGGGGCCATATTGGTCGCGCATTGAATCAATGCCAAGTTCAGTAGAGTGCAACAATTGTGCAATATGGATCAAATGACGGTTAGGAGTTGGTTATTGGCTTCACAAGTGTGCCAAAGGTGTGAGACAAGATATAACGGTTATAAAGGAAGTTTATAATCATGGGAGAGTGTTCATAACTACTTGAGAACAAGTGTTGGATGTTTTCTTGAGTTTAAAAAGAAACTGGCCAAGATGGCACAGTTATTGGCGGTTATGGACCTGCCCTATGAGACAAATGGATGTCCCATGCGTGTGCACCTGTTGTGTACGGTTTTTAGCCAATAAAGATGATGTATAAATAGTGATAAGGAATAGGAAAATCAGTAGGATTACATAGGAGATTGTGAGACTCAAATTGAGAGAGTTTTTGTAAGGCTAATTAGGCTTGGTTCAAGAGGAACAGGTCTATATAAGTCTCTAAGTGGGAAAGTTTTGTATATCTTCCCTTTGATGCAATAAAAATGAGTTGATTGTCTCATGTTCTAAGAGTTCTTGGTTTGTTGCATTGTGTTAGTGAATGTATGGCAATGTTTGAATGCTTTATGGTAAGCACTTTAGAAGATAAGAGAAGAAGAAAGAAGGCCAAAGACTTTCGCTGTTGAACTGTAGAGTTGGTTGTTTGCTTTGGCGCAAACTTATAAGGTTGAAGTACGAGTGGGTGAAAAGCAATTGATTCACTTGTGCATAAATTTTCAAGGTGCATTTGCGGGTGCGACAAATGCCAATGTCAAGTTGTGCTAGTGGTTTAACTGGGTTTACACTTAAGTAGATTAAAGTGGTCTTTTACTGTTCTATGTCAAGATGCATTCTACTCGTGTTTGGGGAACGACCGTACCATTACATGACTGCAAATACCTTTCACAAAATTTACAATATATATATATATGAGTTTCATTACCCACCTACATATACAAATCGAACGACCGTACCATTACATGATTGCAAATATCTTTCACAAAATTTACAATATATATGAGCTTCATTACCCACCTACATATACAAATCGACCAGGAAAATAAACCATACATATAGTGGAAAATGGTAAGTTTCACAAAAGTAATACCTAAAGTTAGTTACAGTAAGCTATCTATTGCCTTAAATCTCAGATACATGCATACCATGCAGAGTATAAATAAAGGTGCGGTCAAATGACTCGACATAAGTAGTCTGCTCAGATCTCTGATACCATATTTGAATATGGGCATTCAACTCAAAGCCAATTAACAATGAGTGTAGAGGCCCTAAGGACTATAAACTGCAGGATCTTAGATAACCCAAACAATATGGGACTAATAATCTCAAGATGCCCCCTCATGTCTGGGACTAATAATCTCAACAACATGTGTGTATCAGGCATAAATCTCACCTTCAAATAGTTGAATTTATCTTTTTCTAGTTGAATTACATAATTAAAATGCATTCTGTGAAGGAGTGAAGGTTAGAATCACAACCTTCCCACAAAGAGGGCGTTAGGAATATATTGCGTTTCTAATCGGTTCGTTTGTTAAAGAGAAAATCGAAAGTACCTATGTTCTATCATTTTTTTTTTAAATAGACAACAAACCAAACACAATAAATATTAACATCAAAACAAAGGAAAACATAGTAACAGATTATACGATTCTACGAGACATTCAGAAAGTAATAATTTGGGAAGTTGTCCACCAATCTTTAACATTACGCTGAATAGTATACTTTACGAGGTTGTGAGCTAATGAGTTTGCTCCACGCTGAACGAAATTAATATCTAAAGATGATAGATTTGTATTGGTACTCTGAATCTTCTCGACCGTTCTTAGTATTCTCAAGGAAATAGTTGTGTGATTACCATTTAGGGTATTAATTTATCTCTGGCAGGCTCCCTCCATAATTATGCATTTGTAATTTTCTTTGACTACAAATTTAAGGGCAAGTAGGAATCCATATGCTTTTTCCACGAGAGGTTTGTTTTGCTGAAGAATTACGGAGCCACTTATAAGGACGTTGCCATTAGGATCAGTAACAATCACTTTGTATGCAGATATGGAGTCTTTAAAAGCATCATCTGCGTTTATCTTGATGTAGTATTTCCGCGGTGGAGTCCAAATCTATATTTTTAATCTCTTTATCGCCACATTGGTCCAATAGAAGGTTGGTCCTAGAAGCCAGAGTGTGTACCAATAGTGAGTCCAAATCTAGATCAAGGGAATTGGAACTTCAAACCACTTTGACTGTTATTAAAGGCGCGAGTTTGCTTCTTCTTATTCCTATGAAGGATGGCAAACATCATGTGAAATACATTAAAACTTCGATAAATGAATAGCCTTGGGATTGCCAAATTTTATTAATTTAGCGAAGTATTAATTTATCAATAAATTAATATATCAAAACATACAAAATCCAAATTAAAATTACAAAAATAAGTGTGTAAATTTATTATAATGAAAAATACCTAGAGTTTTATTTTTAGTTCAATTTTTTTTAGAACAACACAATAAAATCACTTTAGAACTTCTCAAGATAAAATAAAAAATTACAAATGAAACCAAACTTCATATAAAAATGTGAACTAAAAACAAATAACTTTAGATTTCTATTTAAATAACCTGGCTTGATTGGGGTATACCCAGATTAATTGGGGTACACCCAATTTTATATGGACATAGTGCCCTTAGTAAGGGAGGTCAAAAATGGGTGAAGTTACGTTATTATCCCTGCATAAATTAACCCTATTACTTAATCAGATAACCCTAAATTAAAAACCTAAAAAAATGTTGATCTTCTCTTAATCTTCTCTTCTTCTTTTTCTTCTTCATCTACATCTTCCATCCAAATCATAGAAACAAATCTCTGTAAATCATCCAATTTGATTTTCCTGAAAAATGGTTGATTCCAAATGATCAAGTAGTAACACAGATTCAACTGGATATTTCAAAAGATCTAAATCAGAGGGAAAAGGTAAGGAAAAAGTTGGAACTAGTAAACCCGAAAATCCAATCCCTGAGAATGTTGAAAAGAACCCTCCACCGGTGAAAAGAAGACTGTAAGTGATTTCTAAACTCAAACCCATTATTGTTTTGTGTTTTTGATTTTTATATTAGATTAGAAATCGAAAATGATGATTTTCAAGGATTTTGGTCGGCATGGTTTTTTTAAAAATAGGATGCCGGCCTTAAGATGTAAGTATTAGTCGTCAGGGTCGTAACATGAAGATCATGCTGGCGTTACATAACAGCCATGATGACTGTGAAGCATTTACCAAGGCTGACATGTTATTCATTAACCAACCTTGCCGACTCTATTATAGTCAGCATATTCTTAGACTTGTATCTTTACGACTTTATGTCACAGAAACCTTAATTTCCTAAGTCAATAGTCGGCATCTTTCTTGAATAGGACCCTACCGACTATGTGTTAGTCGGCAATGTTTACATTCTTGACTTTGCCGACTTGGTGACTAGAACCATGTTTCAATGTGTAGAATTTTCATATATTTTATTTGTGCATTGTTTAGGTTCCCAGAGGAAAAAATAGAAGATATACCTTGTCTTGTTAACAATGCAGAAGAGCTATTGGAATTTATTGACAATATTTATCCCAATCTAGAAGATCCTAAAAATGAAACTGAAGAGAATTGCCCTGTAAGAAAGTTACTTTTGATGGGTAAGAATGATCCTGAAGAATTCCTAAGGTTTATGAATAGTCCTAGCAATCCCCTAAACTATGTTGAATGCACATCATCAGAGAAGGAAGAAGAGGAGCTTTATCCAAAAACTTTTTTCAAGGAATCTAACTTTTCTAGAGTGAACCCCTATTACAATGAGGCTGGTGACTACATAGGTCCAGATAAGGGAAAAGAAAAAGTTGATGTTGGTAAAAAAGCTAGTGATAGTGAAAAATCTAGTGATGTGGAGGAAGATAACAACAATGAGAAGGATCCATGAAATTCTTAAAACTTTATTATGTTTCACTTGCTTTAGAAACTTAGATTGTGGTTTGAACTATTAAATTATATTTTGAACTGTTAGTTTGTGGTTTTAGACTTGTTAATTTTAAATTTCAGTTGCTTTAGAACTTAATTTTTTTATGCAGTTTTAGACAATATTAGAGTTTTATTAAGTCGACATGGTTTGTAAATTCGACCTTGCCGATCATACCAGGCTATATGCTATAGTGCTGTCAGGGATATGTAATCGGCATGGTTTTAACTCTCGACCTTGCCGACTTAAATGTTAGTAATACAAAAATATTACCTTTTAGGTACAAAGTACAACCCATTGAATGCTCAACGACTAGAAATTTCAAAATTTCAAAATCAAGACATTAAGTGTGTTGTTATTATAAAAGCATTATCAACTTCATCTTAAACCTTTCATAAAGAATGGAAGTTTCAAGTGCAAATCAACCAAATATTTGTAGCCTTTGTACAGTAAGTGGTCATTTTGCAAATGATTGTCCCTTTGAAGGAAGAAAATGCACTATTAATGGTTGTAAGGGATTCTTATTTCTCATGAAAGATGCAATAGGATATGTATATCAACCGTATGCTTCAAAATGCACCTGCTATGGGTTTTTTTATTGAATAGATGAGCGCCTAGCTCCGTATGAAGATGCAGTTGCTAAAATAAACCTTCTACCATGCACAGATCCATGTTGCGACGGTAAGATGAAGTTAATTACCTCTCCTAAAAAATTGTGTACCGACAAAGATATTATCTATGTCCCAAATGTGTTAGGGTTAAGTTTTTTAGGTTTGTATGCTCTAATTGAGTTTTTAAGGTTTGTATGCTCTAATTAAGTTTTAAAGGTTTTTAAGTTTTTTACAGTCTTTGTATTCAAATTTAGTCGGCACTATATAAAATTCAAATGCTGCCGGCGTACTAACTGTCGACAGTTAACATAATATTTACCTTGCGGATGAAAATATAGTCGGAAAGGTTGTCCTCATAAACCATGCCGAGATACAAAATGTGAAGAACATCTAGGAACAACATTTGTTGTCTGTTTTTGTCGGAACGGTTGTCCTCATAAACCTTGCAGACTACTTCGTAGTCGGCAATGTATGAGTGAAATAACCTTGCCGACTGTTCCAGGAATTTTTCCCTTTGATTACCTGCATGTACTATCGGCAACCTGACGAAATCAAAACATGCCGACCCTGGGAAGGTCGGAATGGTCGTGTGGTAAATACAATGCCGACCAAAGGTATTGACACCAAAAAAACCACATCCATTTCATTCATTTGTAGTACTCCAAAGTACATTACACAAAACACGAATGCGATTACAAAAGTACTCCAAACAGATTCCTTATTTCCTAATCATAATCACTCATCACTGTAATCCATTGGAGGGAGTTCATTCAAATGTATTGAACCTCCTTTAGTCAAATCTATGGGACAATCCTTAGACTCATCTAAAGCATTCCAAAGGTGCATGTTGTCCTCATAAAGTTTCATCTATTCCTTGCTCTTGTTGAATAAGAAAATTTTCCAAAAACTAAACCTACAAAGAGGAGGTAATGGACATTCCTTGTTGAGTTGTAGACTAATATAATGATTAGTATCCACCAAAGCCATAAAAATTCTTATATGCTTGATCTTCTCCAGTACACAAACCGCATGTTTCGGTGCAAATGCCACACTTAGTCCTTTACTAAAAAAATATACTACGAATGACCATGTATCCGCGAATAGATGGCCACACTCCGGTATTCTCAACCAATGCTCCCATTTGATCATTGTATTTCCCTCTGGGCCTTTAACACTAGTAAGCAATTCTTTAAAATTCGCTTCTTTGTCCTCCATGGAACCTTCTAGCATCATTGAGATATAAAACTCTTTATTTTCTTGTAGTCGGGCGACCATCTTCTTTATTATGTATTGACATTGGGTGAGATTCTCCTCAATTGCTCCACCTAGGTGTCCCAATTGTTGGGATGCAACGTGAAACCCACAATTTCCATCCTTTGGGACGTCGTCGATACCAATAATGAACTCTCGAATAATTTGAGGGAGTTGTATGCGATACTTTTCCAATACCGGTTTTACTACCTTCCTCGGATGACCCCTTTTCTTTACAATATCTTCCAACCGTTGGTGTAGTTGTTTCTTTCCTCGGATGACCCCTTTTATTTACAATAACTTCCACACTTGCCTGACTCTCAAGAGGTGGAGTGTCATTTGGATTCAAGTTTGAAACTGTTGGTGCAGTTGTTTCTTTCCTCGGACGACCACCTTTCTTTTTAGACGGCTCCTCTTTGTATTCCGCCTCGGTATAATCATGTCCGGATGGATCGTATTTTGTACTCAAATAATCTTTAATTTGTTCCCTTTCTTCCGCCCTCATTTTTGTGGTAGGTGGTCTACCCGTTGGATCTTGTTTCCCCAGTTCTTAAAGTTCTTCCATAAAAGGGTAAACAATCGGCATCAACTTGTGCTTCATAGTTTGTTTGTCCAACCTATTTAATGTAGGGTACTTATTGAGGATAATTTCCATGTCGCCAAACTCTTCACCGGGATCTTCTCTTGGAGGCGGTTTTAAAGATAGTTGCTTCCAATAAGGATCAATATTTTCAATCGGAATCGGAGTTTTATACCTACCAAGCATATGACGATATGGAAGTTCAATATCCTTCGTTATACTACACTTACGAGGAGTGCTAGGGTCGTCATACTTTTGATACAACTTGAGATGTTTCATCATGAAATGTATTGCCCAATGCGAGACATTATAATGTATTCCATCAAGTAACCAATTATCCTCCTTAAACTCCTTCAACTTCCGGAACCTACTTTCTTCGAATTGCTTTATTATCTTGTTGATATCATTATTATTATACTCGTGGATAGCATGTTGCACCATCACAATCCCATTTTGACTCGTGAAAAGTAGACATTTTAATCTCCCATGAGCTTGCTCTATCATACTTGTGGGCTCAAGTTTAAATGTTTATATTCGTAAGTAAAAGTATACAAACCTCTCTTTGTATGGCGTCAACCATTATATCTTGCAATATTCCACTACTTTGGGGTAATTAGTTCCCCAATCATCCTCGAACTACTTCAAGTTTATCTCATATCTTTCCACACTCATCGACCAAACCAACTGATCCCACGATTTCATGAATAACCCAAACTTGATCTCACCTTGTTTCCATTCTTCGTCTTCTTTCTCTTTCTCCTTCTCTCACTCCTCTTTAGTTAGTTTGCTAAGACGTTCAGCTTTCTCTTTTTCACTTTTAGTACCTTTCTTTGCCTTCGGTTTTTGGATATGACTCCTATAATTATTTCTAAGATTGCATTATATGTGCCATGTGCAAAGCAAATTTTGTGCATTGGAAAAAATTATCCTCATGACGTTCATTATTGCTTTCTCATTGTCGGTCACTACAACCCCAGGAGTCTCGTCTTAGTGGTAGAGAAGCTTCAAAGTTTCCAATGCCAAAATATAGCTTTCATCCTTCTCCCGATCCATAAAACACCATGCCACCGTGAACGATTGCTTATCCGAGGTTTGTCCTACAATGTTCAACAAAGGCATGTTGTACCTATTCGTCTTATAAGTATAATCCACGAAAAAAACTTGGGAAAATCATCGCGCTAATTGAATCATATCAGAATGAGCAAGAAAAATACGATCCACCTTCCCCTCAGATGACTCATGGTGTTTCACCGTGTAGTTGTATTTGTGTGCCAACCACTGTGATTCTTCCATTACTTTTTTTCCATCCCATTTAATTATTTTGATAGTTTTCCTGGCCGCATAAATTGTAGAGAATGAAAAAATGTTATGCGGGTCATTCCTCTTGAGATTACTAAAGAGCTTGCTTGGTTTAATTACCAAACTTGTTCTTACTTGTTCGAACTCGTGCGGTTTCAACTTGGAAACTTGGAAGTTCCCAACAAGACTTTCCGGATCTCTACGATTTTGCCAACCAACATCAACTCTACTCATTATCCACATGTTATCGGTTTCTTTGTTCCTCCAAAAAATAATCTTGAATGGACATCTACACTTCTTTGGGTCATCTTCTTATCATACACATAACCCTTTATCTTGTGACTTGCGTCTGGAGACCCACTACACTCGCATACCATTTCAAACCGTGTATCTCTTTGTTGGGTGTTTTTAAGTAGAACGCACATCTTCTCTTTTGCTTTCTCAATAACCCACTTGACCGTTTCATATTTTTCCTTCAATTCCAAATCATTAGCATAATGTGCGGAAGTATCAGGACCGCTAACATTGTGAGCTTGAGTATGATCCATCATCGGTATCAATGCAATCTACAAAACATCACAAGTTAGTTGATATATACTACAATAGTCGGGAGGGTCGATATATAAAACCACACCGACTAAACCACAACCGTCATGGTATAAAAATACAAGAGTGCCGACCAAAATAAAGTCGGAAGGGTCGACGTATTCATTACAATGCCGGCTTAAACATTTTCAAATCACGTCTCATGTGTTGCAAAAATTATGGTAGTCGGCATGGTTCATATTTTGGACTATGACGACTTAATACTACTCATGAAATGTTGGAGCATTTGGTATTATATACCACACCGACTTTTATAGTCGGCATGATCGACAATCGCCGACCTTGCCGATACTGGGCAGCAAAAGTAAAAAAAAAAGAAAGAAGAAAAATCGATCATTTGCATGAAAAATCACAATCTTCACCACGTAAGTTGTCTACCTGATTACTTGCATCTCCATTCTCTTCTTCTGGTTCATTGGATTCTACGTTTGGCTCAAGACATTCATCACTTCCATACCCATCTTGAGTTTGAGGAAAATAAAAGTGAGGATTATGCATATAATCCATTCGATCATGATTTCCTAGATCATCATACAAGTAATCATTTGTAGGAGGAAAATTAGAAGACTCCCCCACTTCAAAATCAGGATTATAATCATTCATCTCACTCATATTACAAATTTCTCAAAAACCCTAACTTTTCCGCCCAAAACTTCCTCTACTACTTCATACTCTTTCTTACTCCCTTTTATTTCCAAATCCTCTCATATAAATCAACTAACTAATCTAACTTATTTAACTAATCTAATCATTTAAATTAAATTAGTGTTAATCATTGTGGGTGCAATTTAGCCATTTTGAAAATATATGGTTAAGGAGTGACCTCTTTTACTTCAAAATGACCATATTTTGTCTTATTGGGTGGTATACCTCCAATCAAGCCAGGTTAAATATGACACCATAATACAGTGCTATTACCTTGATTATTAATTTATATAATTAGTTGGGTCCTATTGGAAACTTAAAATTTGTATTATCTTACAAATTTAGCGGGATTATTAATTTAACACACATGCCCAAACTAGGACTGGCAAAAAATATTATATTTACGAAGTTATTGATTTATTGCGGATCAATTTAACCAAGTTATAAATTCGAATTAGGGAATTTGAAGACATTAATAAAGCTCTTTTGATGAAGCTCCTGTGGAAAATTGTTAACTCTGAAGAAGATTGGGCAAAATTCTTCTTAGCTAAATTCCAAGATCAACATGGTAACTGGATTACATACCCTAAGCAATCTTCTATTTGGCCTGGTATCAAATAGATCTTACATGATATTGAGAATAATTCAAATTGGCTAGTGGGTAATAGGAATAAGATCTCTGTATGGAAAGATACTTGGATTCTGGACTCTAGTATTCTCAGCCAATTCCCTGGAAATTACTACATTCAACAACATATTAACATGAAACTTAGCAGCTTGATTTAGAACAATACTTGGGCTGTACCAGAAGAAATACTTTTTTTTTTTAACATTGAAGACCTACCTCCTCTTTCTATAAAATCAGATAAACTTATTTGGATTGTTACTCAAAATGAAGATTTCACTATTCAAAGTGCAGTCAATGCAATTAGGAAAAAACAGCCAAAACTGAGGTAGTTTACGAAAAATTGGAAATCAAGTATTCATCCTTCAACTATAGGGAATGTTTGGAAGATAACTAGAGGTGCTTGTAACACAGATGAAAATGTGAAGAAAAGGGGAAAGTCTCTTGCATCCAGATGTTACTCGTGTAACAAAGAACAAGATTTAATGAGCCATCTTCTCTGGGACTGTAATTATGGAAAAATTCTTTAGAGATGGATTGCGAGCATTTTTGCATTTAAAAATCCTAAATCTTTTGATGACATTATGGATGTATGCAAACAAAAAATAGTTATGTGATTCAGGAATTGTGGTACATTGCTTCCTCCAACATCATGGTGACCGACGGGTAATTACCCGTTTGGACCCTTTATGGTTTGCAAGGAACAATGTCTTTTTTTGAGAATTTGAAACCTAACATGGATATCACTAAGAAAAAGATTTACAATATGATCCATGAATGCGAAGCTATACTTAAAGGATGCATGTTTAACTCTGCCTATGATCTTCAGATTCTCAAAACATTTGACATAAAATGTAGACAGGTGAAATCTGCTAAAGCAATTAAATGTATTTTCTCTCTTCCTGAAGATGGAACCACCTTGATTTGTTATGATGGAGCCTCAAGAGGAAATCCTGGATGTGATGGCTATGGTTTTGTAGCTAGAGATAGTTACTGAAATTTTCTTACAGCTGAATCTGGTGGCATGGGAATTACTACTAACTTTGTGGCAGAGATCATGGGAACTATAAGTGCTTTAGAATGGGCAGTAATAAACCTCAAAGACAAATTGATTATAAATTCTGATTCTTCTGTTGCCATAAATGCTTTCATGAAGCACAACCTCCCCTGGTTTGTCCTAAACAGATGGGAACTCATATGCAAAAAAGTAACTTCCATTCATTTTAATCATGTTTACAGAGAAATAAATTTCTCTGCTGATTTCTTTGCAAAGAAAAGAGTTTTCCTTGATAAGGGTCAAACCTTAAAATTCTCAACTAGACCTCCAAATATACATAAAATGGAGTCTCCTGGCAGTACCTACTACAGATTTGATTGAAATCATTTTTTCTTTCCTTTATTGCCCGAAACATGTTGTCCAATTTGGAAGCTTTGTTAAAGTTTCTATTAAACTTTTGTAATTCTTTTGATTATTAATAAAATTTTGTAATATTGCAGGAATTAACATGGAAGGTAGAGTTAGCTTGCCCCCTTGTGACACAATCTCACCCCCCATCCGCTTCGGCTTCCTTGGCTAGGTTACCCATAAGGTTCGTTGGTAGGCTAGCACGAAAACCTGTTCAATTAATATAGTAGTACGTTGTTGGAGCTTAGCTTGTTAGACCGGGTTTTGTGGAGGTTCCCAGCCTCTTCCCAAATACCTTTACACGTCAGTCTAGGAAGAGCCTAGCTCTTGTCATTGTTCCCGGTTTTAAGAGAAATACGGACGATGATTGTCCGTTTTTTAATACGTTGGGTCCACCAAATCCTGAAGTCCCACTTATTTCTCCTGAAACCCCACTTATTTATCCATTGGTCCCACTTGTTTTCCCAAAAACGGATAATGGTTATCTGGTATACATAAGTTAAACAATTTTTAAGCTAAAGTATCTCTTGGCCCCACTAAGTTGCAAGGGTTTTAACAAAGAAACGAACAATGATTTTTCGTTTTTCACATTTTTAGAACGACTAATGATTAGTCGTATCCGGAATCTTCCAGCTGGGATTTCCGCACACCAGGAAGGCTAGCGGGAAGGGAGGCTTTTGGTCATGGTTTTTTGGGTTGGGAAGATCCATAAGACCCGGTCTTGGGCTTCCAGCTAGTTTATGTAATACTCTTTATCTAATACTAGTAATACCCCATGTGCGATGTACATGCTTAAAATTGGATTCTTTTAACAATACCAAATTTGATAATAATGAAGAAAAAAAAATCTTAAAATAAAAATTTAATATTTTTGTTTGTACTCATTATATAGATAATTCAAAGAGCTTTCCAAATATACTAATTTTACAAAAATCCGATATGTATTTTTAAAGATATCTAAGTTTTGAATCTATTTTTAAAATAATGGCATTCCTGTAAATATACAAACGTTAATTAAAGGCTTATTTAATGGGGTATTGTTGTCATGTGAAAAAGTTTCACCAAACAATTACTTATTTTCTTTATATTAGTATATAAGATATATTTACTAGATTATAAAAAAAAATTAAAAATAAATAAATAACTGTACGCCACAGTGGTTTCATCTATGTGTGATGACTAGTGACATCAAATTTTGTCCTTCAAAACAAATCTTAAATGAATAAATGTGATCTGGACCATCTGGTACAATTTATTTTTAAACTTGCTAATCTCCATGCTCGGTAGTATATGTGGTCAACATATCAAACAAAATTGCATCCCACTCGCTGTTTCTATTCTTTCCCATCTGAGCATTAATAAATAAGTGCGCATTCGACATACATTCTACTCGTATTGAATTTTATAGCTCCAAAAGCAAATTTACAGCATCAAGATTCGAAGTATTTCCAGTCATAATTTTAACTCCAACATCCATTGTATCAACTGCAATTAAAAAGAGTTTTCCTTGACAAAATCTAGCACCTATTTCATATTTTCTTCTCGCTGGAATAAGTGAAAGCGGCCCTGGTGATCTGCGTCCCCAGGTGTGGGTTCTTGTTTGCAAACTCCTCGAAACTAGGTGGGAGAACTATTTCTTTGTAATGTTGTACTATTAGTTTCAAGGCAGCAAGTTTTATTGTCTCGTTTGAGACAACATCCGAGATTTTTAATATTGTAAGTGCATTAGATGAGTTTAATTGTTTAATAAGTTGTTGCTCAGAAAACTTTTGCAAATCCCCGATATCATACTTGTCGGCTGCTCTTAATAGGGCGACACAATTTATCTGAAACTTTTCCGTAGGCAAGTCACCGAAACAAAGAAACTCCAAGAAGGTATCAAGCTCTTCATGACTGAAATCCGGGAGAGAGATGGAGTCTTCTGGTGCGGCCTTGCACCAATCCGATTCTAGCATGTTCTTCAATATTTCAGATCTTGTTGCCTACAATGTTTACACAAAGATAAAAAAAGCAACACGCCCATAGTTGATAAGGAATAAATAATGACTATGATATAAACCGAAAAATGAAAAAAAAAAAAAGACTATGATCTAAAATTGATTAAAAAAATTGTCTGACCAGCAAAACTCTATGGGTCCGTATATAAGGACCACTGCGGGGCCTCACTTGAACATCTGAGTGAATCCCCTTCCTAAATGCATTAGCTAACTCACTATGAAAAGCTTCTTTCACTTCTCTGGCTTCCATCACTTCAACCCACTTTCCCCCCTAAGAAAACCCCAATGTTGCAACATGTTAATTAATATAAATTATCAAGATATCATGCATCTAAATATACTGCAGCCTATATAGTAATCGATGCTTACCCAATTGGTATCCGTTGCGTAGGATATGGATTTTCCGTGTTGCTCGCTGTTTATGAAGTTTAGTATCTTATCGACTTCCCCATAGCAACTGCTACATACTAGAACTCCTCCGCACACTTGTGTATACTGACTATAAAGGCCCAAATCACTTACAATACGGTTAGTGATATTAACTGTACGCGATTTACAGATAGAACAAGACATTCTGGCTCCTCAACGCGGAGAGAAGAAGAGATGGGTAACCTGAAAAAGTATTTATCAGCTAAATTTAGAACAAACCCCCTTATAAAGTGATCCGTATACAAACATAATAACCTGAGGTGGTACATTGGTGATCATGTTGCTGCTTATTTATGCAACTCAGTATTCCTTGATTGTTAAGAGATTCACACTTGCAATAATAAGCATAATACAACATGTGTCTGTTGACTTTTGAATGCAAAAACGGAAATCAAAATCCGTACGATAAATGGGTGTATGCGATAGACAACGTCAATCAGAAAAGCGTACAAAAAGACAAAATCAGAAATACCTCAATACAATCCTAATAGCTCCACCACTAGGATTATTCTCTTTGCCGCCGGATGATAAAAGTTGTACCCTAGCCGGCTATTTCTTTCAGAGTTTATTTATATCATTTCTTATGGGAACGAGGGTTAAGATCAACGGCTAATATTCCATCTAACAGTTAATATTAATTTTTTTTTCAACCTGTCGCAGGAAAATAAATAATCACACCCAAGATTAAAAATCACTTGGGAAGTGCAGATTTTGACTCGGTTTTCAAACGGGCCTATGAGACCCCTTACACCTTGAATAACTCCAGCCTTTAGCCGAGAAAAGACAGTGAAAAGTGTTCAACTGGTTCTCTTTCTTTAACACGGGAGCAAGCAACTCATTAACAATTAGCATTCTTTTTGTATGAAGGGTTTCAATTGTGGTAATTGTGTTATGATAAATTAACCAATGGAAGAAACCTGTGTAGCTCGACCAGACGCTTAACCTGTCTTATTCCATTGTGGTAATTCAGAAAACCTATACGTGGTGGATTAACCTGATTTATCACTTCCTATTCGACCATTAGTATATGGGATATACATTAATACAAACATCCACAGTGTTCTTTGCATGACGTATAGTAGAACAAATGGGAATGACATCGTCGGTATTACGGTTCGGGAAGTCGGATGAACCTAAGAAAGATAAAAAAACATTATTTTTTTTTTGAGCAAAAGGTATTGTATGTATTAGCTTTGAAGCTCAAACAGCAGTTTACAAGCATGAACAACAATTCAAAGAGCAAATTACAATGCGGCACCAAATACAAATGACTAAAAAACACTAATCATTTAAAGGAAACAGTGCATTAGTCCTATAACAAGTTAACAACCTTTACTATATACTAAAAGTGAAAACTACAAATACACCCATTTTTACATTTTAAAGTGAAACTTACAAATACACCCATTTTTACATTTTTTTCATTCCCAAACACATGGGCGTAAAACCTCATGCGCGCCCCCATTCCCAGTAGGGTTGTGCAAAAAAAACGGACCGCGAATTTCACCCGTATCCGTCCGCAAAATTGCGGATGAAACCCAATCCGCAAGAGCTATGGACCGGACACGGGTGGGATTTTCAAATCCGCACGTTTACACGGTTTGGTTGCGGTTGGACTTTGAAATCCGCGGATTCATCCGCACCGTAGTTAATGTACATTACTCTGCAACATTTTAGCGCGGGACTTTGATCCATACTTAATCTATAATATAAAATTGTATGGAAGCTCTTGATTATCATTCTGGGTGAAGGAATTGTACAAATTGGTGTCAAGAGCTGACAGTAACAACATGAGGTGAGCTGTCCATAGGAAAAGATGGTTGCGGCAGTGGTACACCTGCATCACTTCCATTCAATCTAGTAACATTAACTTGCAACGGGGGAGCGAGTTCACCAACCACATTTAATCTGTTAACAAGCTTTTCTTTTGTAGTTTTAATCTTCAATTGAATATATAAATTTCAAGTTTGATAATAGAAATGTGCACCCGCTGGACTTCATTCTTCAATTGAATATATAAATTTCAAGTTTGATATAGAAATGTGCACCCACTGGACTTCATATTTACAAGAAATTCGGCAACATTCCCACTTAGACTCAAATTTTAGTGAACTGATCCTTCTCCCTCCGTTCCCGGAGACAATTGTTGATTATTTGATTAGATTGGGTATTATGTAAATCCGCGGTTAATCCGCATCCGGACCGTATCACCCGTTGATCCGCGGATTTGAAATCCACAGATGATTGGGCCGGACACGGTTGGATTTTCCAAATCCGCAATTTTGACGGATTGGACGCGGGTGACCCCTAATCCGCATCCGTCCATTGCGCACCCCTAATTCGCAGTGATAATATTATGGGCTTTTTAATAAAGTGGCCACTTTTTTGCCATACAATTAAGAAAGTGGCCATTTTTTCGAATCATTATATAGAGTGGCCGAGTAAGACTTTTTCTGTCCCGTTTTTTAATAAAACAGGTAACAACAATTAACTTCCTACGTGTCCAACTATGCTACTAAGTAAAAGACATTTAAACCCTTCAATAGGTTGAGTAGACCGGACCTAATTAAACAGACAAACCCAGTTAAATCGCCCCTAGTTCGTCATCTTCCCCAATAATGAACCCTAATTGAAAATAGAAGAAAAATATGGAGACACAGATTAACACTAACAAAAATCCGATTGAAAAACTCAATCAAGCTAACTTCCTATTATTCTTTCATCAATTGTCCAATTACAAAATAAACAAGCAACACCAAATCCTCCACAGTTTTAATTTTCGAATCTCTGCAACAGAATCACCAAGACCAAATCCTCCACAGTTATAATTTTGGAATATCTGCAACATCAATTACAACGAAAAATACTACCATTCATGCAAATACCCAACTAAAAGCTTACCATACCGGTAGAAAAGTTCGTCCAAATCCAACCAAATCTTTACTGTTTCAAAGCCCAATCCTTTGCTTATTAAACCCCATAAACCATACAAAACTGTAGCTCCAAAATTATGTCTTCTATGATTTTCATCAAACCCATTAGCATCAACAAACACCAGAACCAAATTCATAAATTCATTCTCCTCCTAACCCTTCTGTAACCAGTCCAACACCAACTCAAATCCTAGCTTTTTGTTGATATCAAAGATATGAAACGGATCTCAAATCTAGCTTAAATGACGACTTAAATCAATCCCTAATTCTCAAATATAACAGAACTTCTTCTCCTCATCGAATTCATCTTTCAAACCCTTAAAAAATCTTTCAGAAACCCATTGTTTTGAATTTAGAGTCAAGAACCCTACTGTATCTTCTCGTTCTTCAACTCAACAACAAATATCAACCCCTAACTTCCAATTTATGCCATCACAGCTTCAAATTCTCTCTATCTTAAATTTCTTCATCTAGTTTTAGTTAAAACAACAAACCTAGCTTCTTATGGATCTGAATTAATCCCAAAACATCACAGATTCATCTATCAAACTCTATTGAATTTCAGGCAACACATCCGTCAGGGGAGGAGCCAAGGGTTGACTAACCCTAGCTCTAGCCCCCCCTAAAATCAATAAAACCATAAAAAGACCCTTATTTTTATCATATATTTTGGATTTAGCCCACAATCCACAAATGTGAAAATAAATAAATTTAGTCCGCCTCATTTGAAATATCTGGCTCCTCCACTGACAGCCGTCATCATCTCTCTCTCGGTTTCAGATATTATGGATTAAGAAGGTCCCACTTGATTCCAAATATCAGCAATTTCTTCTCAATTTCTTATCTTGTGATTTCTTTCTCATTCATGAAATAGAGAACAAGTCTGTGGAGAAAAAGAAGAAGAAGAAAGGGACGAGTGATGGAGAAAAAAATAAGCATTAGGGCTTAAAGAAACAACACGTAACCCTAGTTAGCAATTTGCGATACGGAAAACGTACGTGTATTATTCGGATTTGTAATAATCAGATTCGATCAAGAATTCGGTCAACGGTTCGTAGTTCGGGAGTAGTTTGGAATGGCATACGTACGTGTATAATTAGTTTTAGAGATATGAATTCGGAATGGAAAGTTCGGCTTAACATATGTAGTAAATTGATAAGAATTTATCACCTTAGAAAATTAATTTTCATA
>JAJJWX010000363.1:0-15147 GCA_023529315.1 Papaver bracteatum
CCAGACCACCGATTGAGTCAATTACAAGGCAAGGATATGAATATTGAATTAATTACAATAATGGAGTGCATTGAAATAATACTTGGAATTACTGATGTAGTAGCAAACAATCAATACAACTTAGTAGAAGCGCGTATGAATATGTTTGACTAAAAGGTAATATTACATATCTCACAGAGATGTATAGCAGTGCTCCGATTATCAGGATTCAACTGTTGATTCTCTATGTGCAACCTGAAGAACACTTAAAACTTAGCGGTAAGAGTAAAAGGCAAAAACACAGTTGAAGAAAATACAATTGTTTCTGAAGTAGTGTAAAAACAATTTTATGTTTAGCAAAACTATATTACATGAACTAATTCTGCAGATGAGGTAGTTATACAGAAATTATGTTTATATAAACTACAACTTACATTTTGAAGAAAAAAGCACAAGCGATTTTACGAGTTTGAACCGATATTAATAGAACTTAAGACAGAAAGTATTAGAAAAAATTAGGAGAATAAGAGTTTAGATGAATATCTTTAATGAAGCATAACTCGTATTTATGAGGTAAGATGAGCGTTTGAACAGGATCATTAAATCGCGTTCAAATTTGTGGGACGGTAAAAACAAAAACATCATTAAAATAGCTGATAAAGCATCTATCAGGGTAGATTCTTCAAACAGAAAATCTATGCAGAATTAATCCCTGCAACGTCGAGGATGCCGCGGTGTCCCCTGCAGCATTAAGTTAAGATTCTTCCGCGATGAAAACGGATTAAAGAGAATTCAGCGGTAGAATAGCAGTCATCGTATTAAGAATGCTACAAGTAACATCGGACATGTCCAAAAACAGAAGGCAAGAATAAATTCTTTACGTGTGTGGAGCGTGTGTAATTTGAAATAAAAAGAAGATGAGGTGGATACCACACATACACCCACCCTGCGCACACACACCACACCACTCCCACCGCCACTCCGCCACTCGCCCTCTTGCCACTCCGCCGCACTGCGCCTGCGCCGCGCCCGCTTCGCCCGTATGCGTAGCCCACGCGGAGGCGACCCGGCGAAGCGTCAGTGTACGTCTTGAGGAAGCACCCAATATGAGCAAGGAAAGGCAATAAAAATGCAGCGAGGTTGGTAACCTTACACCGCCAGTCTAGAGTTTCCCATACAAAAAGTCTCAGGGCCAAAGGCTATTTAAAAAAGCTCAAAAAAATGCTATTGAAGTCTAAACTCTTGATATTTTGATATATGGACTTAATATTTCATCATTACGCTGGAAAAAACATCAGGAATGTCCAGGTCTTGAGGATCAAACATGGTCCATGCATTTTTGATTCAGCTATTATTCTTTTCTAACAATCCCACGCGAATAAAATAAGGCATTGTCGTCAAAAACGATAAACATAAGGCAACAAAACAAATTAAAGGTGTCAGGGTTGAACATACGCCCGTGGAGAGTTACTGAACTGCAACTGGTGATCAGGTGAGCGCAATATCTTGAACATAACAAAGATGCAATTCAAGAAATATAAACCACCTTGATGCCTCAACAGAAAATATTTTAAGCTCTTGCTGGTTGTACGCCCATTGCAACAGTGAGCTAAATCAGGACAATGAATATCTAGAAGATGACTCATATTCTCTTGGGAAGCAGCCACACTTCAACATCCTCAGATGGTCTAGAGTGTCTACCACCCCGCTTTGTCGACCATATGTGCCCCAATAGATGTAAAAGATCATCCTTAATTTCTATGGCGGTATTATGTACGATTACACTACATAGGAGGACAAAATATTGTCAAACAACTCTATGGAGTCTTATCAGATTCATAGAATCAACAGACAATTTACAAGTGGGATCAAATGGAGTAGACGCATGTTTAGAATTTTCATAATTAAATCTCTTTAATACAGTTTCAGCATAATGAGATTGACTAAGACTATATCCATCAGACGTCTTTCTGATTTTCATCTCAAAATTATCTCTAAGCATGCTTTTAATGGTATTAATAATATCAAGGTTGCTGCCTAATATGAGCATATCATCAACATATAGGCAAACAATAACATGAGAATTACAGATTTAATGTAAACACATTTATCGATTCATTAACCTTGAAACCATTAGTTATCATAACATGATCAAATTTTCATGCCACCGTTTTAGGTGCTTACTTTAAACCGTAAAGAGATTTGTTTAACTTGCATACTTTGTTTTATAACCTTTTACTATAAAGCCTTCAAAGTTGATCCATATAAATTTCTTCATTCAATTCACTATATAGAAAAGCAAGCTTTTAACATCCATCTGATGTACATGCAAATCATAAATCACAATAGCAATCAACATTCTAATCGAGGTGATTCTAGAGATCGTGAATAGGTATCAAAGAAATCTACTCCTTCCTCGTTGTCTATAGCCTTTTTAGCTACCAACCCAGCTTTTATATTTATCTATTGTTCCACATCTGTTCTAAGTTTTTTGAACACCCATTTGCAACCTATGGGATTTACTTCGGTGGAGGCAAGTCTACAAGCTCCCAAGTTTCGCTTTTTGGCCGAATGGACTCTATCTCATTTAATGAAGCTTCTTCCCTAAAGGAGTCTGGATAAGTTTAGCTTCCTTTGTAGGTTTGGGGTTCAGACTCTACCGTAAGAGTCGTAAAAATCTGGGCCAAAACTGTTTCAGTTCTAACCCCTTACTTCTTCCTCGTTCAGTCTCATACCCAAAGTTGGAGTTTGACTAGTCGATGGAACATCCGAGAGGTCATCATGGACCCTTTTCCGTGGTCCAGACTTGAAGGAAATATGTGTTCATAAACACACAACATCTCTAGATTCCAACATGGTATTCTGACTAATATTATTATGGTCAACTGATGACCATAAACCCGTGTGCAATTGTATGCTCGTGGATATCCCAAGAAAAACAAATGATCGCTTTGGGACCTATTTTAGTTTTCTTGGGATGAGAATGGCCACCTTGGCCAAACACCACACTTTAAAGTATGCATATGAAGGTTGTTTACCATTCCACAATTGTAGGAGTTTTATCCGATTTTTTAAATGGAACTTGCCTAAAATAAACATGCCGAGAGGATATTTTCCCCCACAAGTTCAAGACAACCGAACTTGTCAACATAGCATTTACCATATCTATGAGTGTTCTATTTTTTTCTTTCTACTACACCATTCGATTCAGGTGAATATGGTGCAGTGGTTTCTTGATGAATGATTCCATTATTTTTACAAAAATCTCCTATGGGTATCACATACTCACCGCTACTCGACCTGCAAGAGTTTAATCTTAACTCCTTTTTGGTTTTCTACTTCAAGTTTATAAAACTTAAAAAGCCTCTAAGGCCTCATCTTTACTTCTAAGAAGATGAACTCGACAGTATCGTGAGTAATCATCTATAAAAGTGATGTACCATTTTCTACCACCTCTTGTTGGTGTTGATTTCAAGTCTCCTAAACTGAGTGTATTAATTCCAAAGGAACTGTTCTACGTTCAACACTTTTATTAAATGGTTTTCTTGCATATTTAGATTCAACATGATTCACATCTTTGTTTTTTATCAAAGTTTATTTTTGGTATGCAACCTAAATTAGCAAGTCTTTCTAGCGATTTGAAATTAACATGCCCAAATCTATCATGCCAAACATGAGGAGTCACAAACATAAACAGTAAGAAGATGCATTAACATTCAATTTCAAATCAGATACACTAAGCTTAATCATGTTGCTGTGAACATAACCTTTTCCTACGAATTCACCATGCTTAGAAATCACAATGATTGGACTCGCAACAATTTTAAAACCTTTTCCTAGCAGGATGGTTTAGTAGATGGTTTGGTTGTTTTCCAATGATCATTTCCCACCACTTTCGCGGTGGAAGAATTTCCCATGAACAATTTCTCATCATCTCCTACTATGGCATAGGAGGAGAAAGCATTCACATTAGTCATACTAGAGACAAGGTCGACTTCAGACACCATGCCAGTGAAATATCCAGAGTCCTCTACTATGTTTGCCTTATTTTTCCTCGCTTTTGGATCATATTTGATCCTTTTAGGGGCCTTACAGTCTTTAGCCATATGTCCAAGCTTACTAATAATTAAAACACGCTTTGATGGTGTGCTTAGTGACACCACCTCTAGGCTTAAAATTGTTACCTCTGGTTTTCGACGTCTGTTACGTCTATTACCCATTTTGCTGGATCTCCAGGAGTTTTCTTTGAAGGCTTTATCGTCCAAAACATGAGCTTTGTTGGACATGTTTTTGCTCAGCATCATGCTCTTGTCCTTGCCGCACATCAGCTCCTCAACCCGGATCTTTTGCCAAGCTCCACCATGGTGATTTCATGAGTCTTCAGGTCGCAGCCTCCTCTTGTATTCGCTCCATGAGGGTGGGAAGCTTTTCAATCACAGCCGATACTTGTAGAGCTTCATCAAAAGTCAAGCCTTCAGCAAGAATCTCGCTTGATGAGGAGTTGAAGTCTGACGAACTGTTCTACCACAGCTTTTCGTCACCATGTTGTATTCTAAGAAACTTAGCCATCAAGAACTTACTTCCAAAGAAGGCCTTCAAAGATGATATTTTTCTTCTAGAGCTTCCCATAAATCAAAAACATTAAAATCTTCTTTTGCATTATAGAAGTCATACAAGGAGTCATCAAGACAGTTAAGAATATGATTCTGTGCACAAATAATTCTTCCTATTCCACCTGTCCAATTTATCTTCATTACCACGGCGATGAAGTTTTCTGAGGGTTTTTCTAAAGCATATCCATCTAACCTTTGGTCGTTTAGGAAGAATAGCATTTTAGACTCGCCATCTCTTAAAGTCCTTACCACTAAACTTGGTGGTTTTTCTACAGTATTCTTCCTATGTTCTTACAACAAAGAATATTACAAAGATACAATATTACAATAAGGCAAATATTACCTTTAGATTGTTGGAATTAACTTAGTAGAGGCACGTATGAGATACGTTCGAGCTAAAGGTAATATTGCCTCGCTACTCCTCCGAGATGCTATAGCAATTAACAAATTACCTCCAGGATACAACTACTGTTGTCTTCTCTTCTCATGTAGCATACACAGAGAGAACCTTAGAACTTGGCAGCAAAAAGTAAAAACAAAAACACAACTGAAAATACAAATTGTTTCAAGAATGTAAAAACAATTTTATGTTTATGTAAACTATATTTCGTGAACTAAAACCCTGTAAATCAAGAGGTAGTTATACAAAATTATGTTTCAGTAAACTACAACTTGTTTCTAAAGAACCGAACGTTTTCCGAGTTTTAAGACAAATATTAATAAGAACTTAAGTTTTGAAAATAATTAGAGAAGAAGGAAAAATTCAGAAGATAAGAGTTCTGAATGGTATGTTTTTTAAACTGAAAGCCTTAACTCGTATTTATAGGTAAGAATTCGAACGTTTGAGACACAGATCCGTAATCACGCGTTCAATTTGTCGGACGAGTAAAAGCAAAAAGCATCCGTTAAAATAAAAGTAAAAAACGCATCTGTCGGGTAAGATTCTTCTCGACGAGAAATCTCTGTGCACAGGTGTCCACACGCCCACGCCCACGCCGAGCCGAGCGTGCGTGCTTCTGTGCGAAGCACCGCGCAAACGGGAAAGGCAATAAGAAATGCAATAAGGTTTAGGCAACCTTGCCATAGTCTAGGGCTTTCCCCATACACAAAGGTCTAAAGACCCAAAGGGCCATACCCTTAAGGCTAAACCAATGCTATTTAAGTCTAAAACTCTTAGTGTTTTAGTCTATATGGGACTAATGTTTTATTCATTCACATGAAAAAACATCTAGGGAGCAATAGGTCTTAGGATCAAAACATGGTCCATGCATTTTTTGATTAAAACAAAACATTGTTTTTTCTAACAATAGATGTCTCAGCTGAAGAAATCTCTGCCATGGTTCTCTCTAAGATGCGACAAATTGCTGAAGAATATCTTGGTTGGACGGTTAAGAACGCTGTTGTTACGGTTCCTTCTTACTTTAATGATTCTCAACGTCATGCTACTAGGGATGCTGGTACCATTGCTGGGTTTAGTGTTATGCGAATCATCAGTGAACCAACGGCAGCAGCTATTGCTTATGGTCTTGGTACAAAGGAGACTATTGTTGGTTCAGGGAATGTTCTTATCTTTGATCTTGGTGGTGGTACTTTAGATGTTTCAATACTTAACATTAAGGAGGGTATCTTTGAGGTCAAGGTCAGAATGGAGATACCCATCTTGGAGGAGAGGATTTTGATGACAGGATGTTAAATCACTTTGTGCAAGAGTTCCAAAGTAAGTATAACAAGGACATCAGTGGAAACCAAATGGCACTTAGGAGGGTGAGAACAGCATGTGAGAGGGCAAAGAGGAACCTCTCGTGTACTAGTCGAACAACCATTGAGATTGATGCTCTGTATGAAGGAATTGATTTTCATGCGCCCATTACTCATTCTAAATTCGAAGAGTTGAACATATATTTTTTCAGGAAATGTATGGAATCTATTGAGAAGTGTTTGGGGGATTCTAAATTGAACAAGAACAGAATTCATGAAATTGTACCCATTGGTGGTTCCTCTAGAATTCCAAAGGTGCAGTCTCTATTGCAGGATTTCTTTGATGGGAAAGAACTATGTAAGGGCATCAACCCTGATGAAGCTGTGGCTTATGGTGCTGCAGTGCAAGGTGCTATTTTGAGTGGAGAGGGTAATGAGAAGGTGCAGGACTTGGTGCTGTTGGATGTCACCCCTCTTTCTCTTGGTATTACATCACTTGGAGGTATTATGAGTGTGTTAATTCCAAGGAACAGTGCTATTCCCACAAAGAGAGAAAGGGTCTTCATTACATTACAGTCGAGGAAAATCAAACCAGATTTTTGATTAAGATGTATGAGGGCGAGCGAGCTAAGACTAGTGACAATAACTTGTTGGGTGATTTTGTGTTACATGGAATCCCTCTTGCACCTCGTGGTGTTTCTAGGATGACAGTATGCTTTGACATAGATGCAGACGGTATATTGACTGTGTTCGCCTTCTCAGAAGTGAATAAACTTCCATGCCGAATCCCAGAGAAGGATCCCCAATATATATTATTTCATAGAATAAATGTAGTAAATACAGGGAATAATATCCTGACAGAGAATAAGGGAAATATATTCTATTACACCCCCTTAGTCTTAGCGGAGAAGAGCAAACGCTTAGACTAGAACTAAAAACGAAAAAATAATTGTTTAGGGAGACCCTTGGTGAAGATATCGCGTATTGATTTTCAGATGGAATATGCAAAACGCGAATGTCACAATATGGACGCAAACTCACGAACAAAATGAATGTCTATCTCCACATGTTTGGTGCGTTGATGCTTGCAACTGATTCCATGTAAACAAGACTCACATTATCACAATAGACCATAGTAGCCTGCCGTAATGGGTATATATAGCTCAAGAAGAAGATTCGAAGCCAAGTTGTTTCAAAGAAACCGCATTGGCAACCCCTCTATATTCTGCCTCCGGTGACCGGATCGAGAGATGATGAATTGACGTTTGGAGGACCAAGAGACGAGATTGTCTCCAAGAAAGATACAATAACCAAGTTGAACGTCGAATCTGACAGTACCGCCCAATCAAGACGAGTATGCAAAGTTAGCCCAGAAATAGTGGAGACGAGAGGAATAGTCCGTGGATCAATAGTACCAGAATATAGAAGTATGCGCTGAGAGCATGCATGTGAGGCTCTTCGGTCATGCATGAACAAACAAACCTGTTGGACCGCATAGGATATATCTGGTCGAGTGAAAGTAAGGCCAGTGAATGCCCAAGCTAAGCTTCTATACAAGGTAGGATCCGCAACAGAAGGACCAGACGTGGCACTAAGCTTGGATTGAGTGTCGACCTGAGTAGATACTTCTAATTGCAGTCGGTCATGGATGCACGAGCAATAATGTCCTTCGTGTATAATGACTGAGATAAAACAATCCTGCGGAAGAACGAGTTGTGTGATACCCAAAAAATGATGTAAAGGTCCAAGATCAGTCATAGCAAATTCACGTTTCATCATGTCAATAAAGCGTGTGTAAGATCATCATGAAGCAATGAGTACAATATCATCAACGATAACAGTAAGTATGCGGTGTCCGATCCTTGGACCGATATATAAAGTGAGGGATCACATACAATGCTACGAAAACCACAGCGTAGTGATAAAACTCGCAAATCATCGGTACCATGCCCGAGGCGCCTGTTTTAGGCCATAAAGAGATCTACTGAGTTACAAACATAGTCAGTCGAAGCTGGTCAACAACCTCGGAGGTTGATGCATATAGATATCTTGGTCAAATCCCCATGGAGAAAAGCATTCTTGACATCTAACTGGTGTATGGGCCAAGAGCGTGAGGTAGCAATGGTGAGAAAGTGCGGATAGTGGCAGTTTAACAACCGGACTAAAAAGTCTCAAAACAATCAACTCCAACCCGTCGGGATTTACCATTTGCAACAAGTCGTGCCTTATATCGTTCATGTGGAACCATCGGCATGAAATTTGTGGCAATAACCACATGGAACGAATAATATGAGCACCAAGAGGTCTCGGTACTAGTTCCCAAGTATTTGTTTTCAACATAGCAATGTACTCATCTTGCATGGCTTTATTCCAGTTTGGATCCCTAAGGGCATAAAGGTGAGACTTTGGTAGACTTGATATACGTTGTTGTGTTTGAACATTGAGGTTCAGCTTTATGAGTGGGTTTGAAAATGCCACGAGAAGATCGTGACTGACGAGAAGATGAGGCAGAGAGAGAGATGGAATTGTGGAGATGGGTGGATGGTTGGGAGCGCCGTAGGCAAAGGACGAGAAGAAGTTTCTGAGGCAGTGGAGACGGAGCTGCTGAGGCGTTGACGTGGAAGAAGTTGCTGAGGCAGTGGAGACGGAGTCAGACGTAGGGACAGAGGTGCGAGAGAGTTGGAAGAGACAAAGATAGGAGTTCTGGTCATAGATGCAGCGGAAGAGTTTGATGGAATACGACGATGAGGTGAGAGGGTAAGTTTGCCGAGCATGAGAATGAGGTGGAGAAGAAGTGGATGATGGGTAGGCTATGGAAACCGGGAAAGAGGTGAAATTGGAGGTTAAGAGATATCTAGAGTGGGAGGACTACGGGGGCAAGATTCACTAAAAGGAAAACGTTTTCATCAAACGTTACGTGACGGGATAGAATGATTTTGTTAGTGGCTAGGTCAAGACAACGATAGCCACGATGATGAGAAGAAAAACCAAGGAAGACGATCTTAAAGAACGGGGAGAAAGTTTGTGTGGTGAGGTAGCGGAAAGATTGGGATAGCAAAGACAACCAAACGTTCGGAGGTGGTCGTATGTTGTTGACGTTGGTAAAGAACGGACATGTGGGAAGAGAAGTTGAGGACTTTGGTTGGAAGAATGTTGTGAAGATAGACAGCCATATGAAGAGAATCAGCCCAATATTTAGAAGGTATGGAGGCATGAGACATAATGGTGAGTGATGTCGTTAACACGACGAATCATACGTTCCGCTTTCCCATTTTGAGAAGAAGTATGAGGGCAAGAGAAACGGAAAACTAAGCCATTTGTTTTAGCAAAATTATGAAAAAGAGGAATTATCAAATTCACGACCCATATCGATTGAAAACATTTTATATTTCGCTTTCAAATTGAGTTTTGACGAGAGAATTTAAATTCTAAGAACTTGGTAAACACTTGAGATTTTAACTTTAAAGGGTACACCCATAGATAATTTGTGAAGTCATCTAGAAGGATTAGGTAGTAGCTAAAACCAGTCTCAACATGTACGTGGACAAGTCCATAAATCACTATGAATGAGATCAAAAGGAGCGAAAGTAGTGGAATTTGATTCATAAAATGGTAGACGAACGTGTTTACTAACTTGACAAGAATGACAAAGTTTGGTAGACTGATTCTTATTACATTGAATAAAAAAATTGGAACGTAAATTATCTAGGATAGCCTTGCCAGATGACCAAGGGCGGTGTGCGGACATCAGGTGAGCACACCGTCAGAGACATATGAGGAAGTGAGGCAGATTTTGGAGGGGAGACGGCTGAAGTGGTGATGGGATATAACTCCCCAGAGCTATTACATCGAAGGAGAATCGTCTTCGAATTCAAATCCTTCACAGAAAAACCAAATGGGTCAAACTCAATGACACATGATTATAGTGGTGAATTTACGAACGGAAACAAGGTTTTTGATGATGTCAGGGACAACTAGAGTGTCTTTAAGGTGGAGAGTGCGGGAAGGGAGAGTGATGGACTTGGTACCACTAGCAGTAACTGGGATAGAGTTGCCATTGCCGACTAAGATGGAATGTACATTACTAGTATTGAAAACATTGTGTAACATACCTGAATCATGATGATATGAGATGTCGCACCGGTATCCATATAGAATGTGTCATCAAAGCGGCTGTAGGCTCATAGAGCTGTAAGCTTCAGCAAGGTCATGAGGCTGTAGATACTCAGTGGTGGGAGTAAAATACGCCGAGCTTGATCGAGACCAGAGGGACGAGTACTAAGACCGGGTGCTTCAAGACGGCCATGAGCCGGTCCACGTGCAGAGGGTGATGACTGCCATGTAGGGAAGGTGGGATAGGGACACGGTGGAGCAGCCCAGCTTGGGAGTCCAGTGACGAGGGTATGCTGGAGGCCGAGCTGGTATGCCGGTGAAAGTACGACGGTGTTGGCGCAGCTGCGGATCAATGATGTGGTTGCTGCTGTATTGTCGATTGCGATGGGCTTTTTCCGCGTTTACCATTGCGTTGATTGCGTTGAGTACCACGTTCAGTTGATGAAGCAGTGGCAGCAAGGGCAGTTGGTGAAGGCGTACTAGTTTGCTTTGAGCACGACGGATCTCCCGACGCAGATTGAGAGCTTAGCCGCATCAAAAGTGGGCATAGACGTTGTATAAACGATGCAACAAGATTGTATTCCTCCAGCTGTGCCATTAACAAGTTGTATAACCAGCCGTTTTTCATTCATGGGAAAGTCAAGATCGGACAGACGATCGGACAATGATTTAAGCCTATCACAAGAATCATCTATGCTAGCACATTCAACAAACTTAAGATTCACAAACTTACTTTCAAGGGTAAAGACGGTTACCTTTGTTATCTTGAAAAAGCTTCTTAAGGTGATCCCAAAGTTCTTTAGCAGTTTTGCCAGTTTTGAGAACGGTGAGCATGAGATCCTTGGCCATTGTAGAGAACATCCATTGACGGCAGAGAGCATCGAGTTGTTTCTCGATATTGTCATCGATATCCATTGGTCTAGCGGATCCGTCGATAAGGAATGAAGACCGTGAGCTTGAAGATGTAGTTCAAAGAGGAAAACCCATGAAGAATATTCATCCTGTTTGATATCCAGGAGAATGGGTATTAGGTTTTTATGTTGTGGATGGTAAACGCCGGATGCAGGGTTTTCTTATCACCTGCCATTGGGTTGTTAGAAGATGAAAAGGAAAGGGTTTGAGAAGAGAGGATCGTTGTTAGTCTGATACCATCTCAGAAGTGAATAAACTTCCATGCCGAATCCCAGAGAAGGATCCCCAATATATATTATTTCATAGAATAAATGTAGTAAATACAGGGAATAATATCCTGACAGAGAATAAGGGAAATATATTCTATTACGCCTAAAACAAGATATCAGGGAGCAAAAACCAGATAACGATTACAAATGATAAGGGCAGGTTTTCAAAAGCTGAAATTGAGAGATTGGGTCGAGAGGCTGAGAGATACAAGTTAGAGGATGAAGAAAAAAAGAAGAAGGCGGAGTCAAGGAACTCCTTTGAGGAGTATTTAAAAGATGTGAAGAATACAATCAAAGGCAAGAGATCTTGGGTTGGTAAAATGAAGATAGAGGCTGCAGTCAACAAGGCCTCCCAGTGGATTGGGAGCAATGAATTAGGTGACTTGGACGATATGAATAACCAGATGAAGGAATTAGAAAATTTTTGCAGACCTATCATCAAGAAAATGAAGGGGTGTCCATCCAAAAATAGTTTGAGATGTGCAAGCAGGCTGCAGGTCAAGGGGTATTCATCTTTTTCTTTGATTCAACTAAGGACATCGCTCGACCTAGCCATCTTAAAGTCTTTAACTCTTTTGAACGTTATAGCCATAGGTTACCTAAAAGTTGATTTATGGATATGGAGCATATGGAAGAGTCAGAGGAACTGCTTAGATACACTTGCTAGGCAGTACCTGTCTAAATAAATACATAGGATCATACACTAGGATTTAGTATACCAAATTTAGTTACAAACTTGGCCACATGAAAGTGATCCTCTTCAGATTATCCTGCGGACTTTCCCCTGAGTGCTGAGGCGTCCTCCTCTAGCCTTGCAGCCGTTTCCCCTTTTTATGTTTCTTGCTAAATGTAATTAAACGCTGCAGACCCATCTGGTGCAGATCTTATGCTAGAAATGAATTCTGAATGGGAAAAGACAATCTGTCCCAACTTTAGCATGATTGAACTTGCTATCTCATGTTTAATGTTAATTTAATCAGTCGATCTTTGAAACATTTACTCTACAATAATCTCGAGTGTCGTTATAATAATCTCTTAAAATAATGGAATCTTCTACTCCTGTCTCAGGCATTTGGTGCTATCAAGTGACAGATTACTAGTATCAAATAAATTACTGACATTTTCCTAATACCTTTGGCCAGGGTACCAACCACATCAATGTGCTGCCTGCCAAGACATGCATACTGAAAATGTAGATACACTATTTTCAAAACGAACATAAAATGGCTGACATTGTCTCGTGATTTTCTTAGCTCTCTACCTAAAGCATTTTCAAAAGAAGTAAAAGGACACCTAACATTCTTGCAATAAAAACTATTCCGCTTTCCAGATCCCCGAGCCAATCAAAAGTGCGACTGAAAATTTGGACTGCATTGCCAATCGAGCCCAGTAACGTGTACACCATTGCGAAAATTTTGTTTCGACTATAACTAGTATATTCAGCATCTTTGCAAGTCTAAAAATGTTATGTAACTTTTAGTTAAATCCAACCTAAATCCTCGATTCCAGAAAACCAGTTTCAAATTATAATTACAATGGTTGAAATAACAGGAGGAGCAGCAATAGGGATTGATTTAGGGACGACATATTCATGTGTTGGAGTATGGGAACACGATCATGTTGAGATTATTATGAACGATCAAGGGAATAGACTACACCTTTCTTATGTTGCTTTTAATGAGACTGAGCGTTTGATTGGCGATGGTGCCAAGAATCAAGCATCCGTGAATCCTATCAACACCGTTTTTGTAAAGAGTTTTTAGCATCTAACCATATCTCGTTACTTAGTTACTGAAAAATTAGTTTTGTGTTCTCCGTTTTATGTCTGTTTTTTGTTTTGTAGATGCAAAACGTTTAATTGGTAGGAAATTCAGTGATAGCTTTGTCCAGACTCCAAAGAGTGATATTATGCTAGAACCATTTTTTGGGACTACCTAATAAATGAGGGCTACCTGTATGATACAAATGTCCACCCTACATTATAAGGGGTGTCCAAAATATTAAAATGACTAACCTACCCTTAATCTATCTATATATTACCACCTTCTCCCATCACCACCATCTATATATAATCACCCTCCCATCATACCCGCCGCTCACTACCACCGACCACCACCACCACCCACCACCCTTAACCACCACCACCACAACCACCTCTATATATAGCTTAATTTAAATCATTAACAAAACAAAATCAATATCAAAATTATAACAAACCCATTACTTGTCATTCGTTTTTGGTTGCAAAAATGAGAAGTAATCATTAAAATGAGTTGAAAATATAAGTTGCAAGAGAGAAGTTCTATTAGGAATTATGTGAAAAACTTTGACTTAACTAGCTTAACTCAACTTTTAATGGAGGTTTTTCTTTTTCCGTGAGAAAAGTTCGGTTACGCTAAAAAGTCTCAACCCAAATTTAACTTTAGTTCTAAGACGCGCGAAAAGTTCGGTTTCGTTTAAAAATGTTCTACGTACGCCACAAAAGTTCTTGCACGCTCGCAAAAAGTTCTAAGCAGATATCATAAAAAAGTTCAACACGTCGCAAAAAGTTCGGCCACAAAAGTTCTCCGTTTACGCAAAAAAAACCACATACGCTCACAAAAAGTCTTACGTCGCTATGAAAAACTTCGCTTATGTCGCAAAAATATTTGCTATGTCACAAAAAGTTCGCCACGCCGCAAAAGTTCGGTTACACCGCACTTTTTTCTCCTAACCGGTTTACTTTGAAAAACCTATATATTCTAAGCAATACGTGAGCAATTTTTTTTCTTCCAACTAACTTTTCTCTCAAAACCTATATATTGAATCTTGTACTCGCAACTTTTTTTCAAATTTTTTCCTCAAATTCTAACTTTTAGTTCAAGCACGTCGTAATTTTTTTTCCTAACCGAACTTTTCTCGAAACAAAACTCCATTAAAGCCGAGTTCTACACTGTGTTTTTAGAAAGATTAACCAACTACACTTATAAAATGAGTTCGGTAACTTGTTCTTCAAATGTTGTAGACGAACTTTGTTAACTAAACGTAAATCAATTGTAAATTGTTCATTTTTAGGAATATTTTGGTCAATTCAAGCACCATTAACTAAATTTGAAGTATCCATGAGTACCCAAACCATCATACTCTTGTTGTGGCTCTTAAATAAAAAGATCCAAGGTATCATCACATGAATCACTCATGTCATAAACTCAAAAAAAGATTTTTGAGTTCACTCATCTTCTTCTTCCTATTTTGTTCTTCTTCTTCTTATTTCCTTCTTCTTCTTCTTATCTCTCAAAAAAAATGTTAAAAACAAAACAATCCAACTTATAAAACACTAATCACTAATCAGTTTTTCACTAATCACTAATCACTAAGTTTATCATCAAGGGTAAAGTGGGTATAAAAAATATTATAAGCGGGGTGACCAAATATTACTTTAATATCGCTCCCAAACTTATGGGTAGTCCCTCACATTTATCGGTAGTCCCCAAAAGATGGTTCTTATACTATGGCCTTTCAAAGTTATTTCTGAGAAGACGATAGGCCCATGATTCAAGTCAATTATATGAAAAGGATATACA
>JAJJWX010000364.1:0-81047 GCA_023529315.1 Papaver bracteatum
GGATCCGGCCATAGGTACCAATGCCATAATCTATAAAACATCAAAAGTGTAGTTCTGATAATACCACGGCCGCATGATCTATATATATATAAAACACTTCCGAAAAAGGACGATTATGAAGGAGAAATAATCGTCATAAATAGGTACCACTGCAGATTGTTTTAAAACTTGAATGGAGACATCATGTTTGGCAGTACCTCTGGCTTCATGAAAAGCTTCAAGATTTTAAAAGTTAAACCATCGCCGGCTTTATGGTCGCAGCATGATCGACGAAGTATCGACCTTGCACTCATTCCGGGACGTGCTATAAGGGAAAACACAAAACACAAAATCGATCATTATGCATGTGAAAAATCACAATCTTCACTACTTTAGGTTCGTCATTACCTTGATGTACCAGCCTCCATTATCTTCTTGGGCATCGGGACTCCTACGCTTGGCTCGAGACATTCATCACTTCCGGTACCCATCTTGAGTCTGAGGAGAAAATAAAAGGGAGGCAACATTTCTTGGTAATTTTGATGTATGACGCCGATTTTGAATCAACATGACGCCGATTTGGTAGTTGAGTGCTTAACTTTATGATTCTAAAGCATGTTAATGGTTAGTGAGTTTCCCTTCTCTGTAAAGGAGATATATCTCTGGTGAGAAATAAAAGGAAAATTTCAGGAAGAAGATGATGATGTGGTAAGGTCAATAATAATTTTGGCCAACAGGTGTGATAACAATAGCCTTTAGTGTGTGAACGTGTCAACGTGAGGCTTTAGTATTTTAGTATGGTCATTTACGAAAGATAGTGATGTATCAATTGTCTCACACGATCAAGACTAGAGGTGTAAAATGTGCCGGCCCGGCATAGCCCGGCTCACGAAGTCGTGTGCTTCACGTGCCATGTGTCGTGCTGTGTTGTGCCAACGATTTAAACGTGTTGTGTCGTGCTGTGCTTTACTAGGCACAGCACAGTCCACGGGCACAACACATGAATAAACGTGTCGTGTTGTGCCGTGCTGGCACACATGCTATAAACAATTTGAAATCACTTAATGTATATATTAAGTCGGACATTATCACAAGAATTTAATTAGACAACATATCATTTAAAATTATTTCAAGTAAAACTAATAAGTTTATTCAACACAAAGAAATAGCCCATCAAATATAAAATTAGATTATTGTCATGTAAATTAATGTTCTAGTTAAATATAGGTGACGACATTATAACAACGATATTGAAATATATTTTCCAAATATTAAGGTATTATATGTGTTCATATAAATAATCCAGCATAAAATGTTAAAAACTAGCTAGAATAGTGGCTCTTTTGTGAAATATACAAAAAATGTGATGTATTATGCCTTGTTATACGGTGTATTTGTACATGTTATGCCGTGCTTTCTTAACATGATGTGCTGGGCCACGTGCTTATCCGTTCCGCGTGCTGTGCTACTGTGCCAATTAGTCAAACCCAGCACGTCCCATTTAACTAACGTGTTGTGCCGTGCTGGGTTGTGCTCAAATTTTAGTGTGCTGTGCTGGGCTGTGCTCGTGCTAGCACAGCCCAATTTACACCTCCAATCAAGACTACTGCTTGATGGTTGGACCCACTAAATGTGAAATGAAATTTTCTTTCCGTTGGTCTAATTGTGATTATTTGGGGGCCAAGGTAGCGTGTTCCTTGACCAATTTTGACCAGCCGACTCTCTATGATGCGATCCTATGTGGACCTGTTCCCTCTAATTTGGCCGATTAAATTTGAAGGAAAAATGATGGTTCTTAATTGTTGTTAGTCAAATCTAATAAGGAGACCTAGTTGGCTAAAATTTGACCATGTTTTTCTAATTGTTGTTATAGGAGTGGTCATGAAGTTATAAGAACCTGGGTTGGTGTATAGGCTAAAGAAAATTTATATCCGAGGCTCGCCATATGATGTTTATTCTTTGAATTGGACATTTCATTCATTCGTGACTAAGTTTATACGCCACTGTAAATATCATTAGTATAAAACAAGGTTTGGATAAGTTTGCCTTTGTTAGTGGTGGTCAGGATTTGTCTGGACAAAGATAAATCTACGGCTGTAGTTCTCTTGACCACACCCTCATCTCGCACGTGTAAGTGATGGCCAAGATTTCATATCCCAATTGATAAATCTATGGTTGTAATTTGTCCCATAAAACTAACATTTAATGACCCATTAATGGAAATCTAATATAATAAATATAGTAAATGATTAATATAATAAATACCTAACTAACTAGTGTTCCACACTAATTGATATTAAATGATTTATTAATTGCTCATAATAATGTTTGTTCAATAATTGCTCATAATAAGTAATCTATTAATTTCTTTCATTATAAAATTTCTTTTAGTTAAATTAATAAATTTGTATTTCTTCTATTAATAAATAATTTTGATAAAAACAGAAAAAATATCAATAGATATTAGTTGCGATAGTAGGTTGTGGAAGCGGTGGCGAAGGTCGAATGAATCACTAATCTAATTAATATCAGTAGATATTAGTTACGGCACGGGTTAAGCCCTATAAACACATAAATAACCATTAATCTAAGGAACAAGTACAAAAGACCTGGATCTTCCGGTAACTCATATAATGGCACACTTTATGTTTTTTTTATGCAATCCCATTAAGCAAAATCAATACTAATACTTTGTTACTTCACTTTCTTATTATTATCATCAAGAAAATAAAGCACAGTTTGGATAACTTTGCTTATGTAAGTGGCGGTTCAAATTTTTCCTCACAAGAGATAAATCTAGGGAGGTAATCGTTTGTCATAGGTGATGGTTGTGATTGAGATTAGAAATGCATCTAATGGACAAAAGTTATCATGTTATTAAGGTTCCATAATTATTCATAATAAATAGTCTATTAATTAAATGTCAAACTAAAAAAATATATATATATAAACTATTCTACTAATGATGATAATAAAAGTATATTTTTATTAGCTAATACTTAGAATTAGTTTGGTATTGCTGCGATCTTTACAAAAGTGCTTTTCCGATGTACGTTATTATGCAGAGCTATGTAAAAAAAAATCAATTGGTTGCCGATGTAAGTTACCGTGCCGAGCTTTGTAAAAAAAAAAAAATTGAACGGTTGCAAATTATAAACTAAAGCTAAAACTATTTTAAAAAAACAGACATATCTCTGAAAATATCATGTTCAACTATAGTTAGTGAGAAAATGACAAAAGCAGACATATTTCTGAAAATTGTCTATTCTATTTTATAGTGCGTAAGTAAGTAAATTTTCTACTATTAGAGTACGTACACATGTAATATCAAATTTACTAATTAGTATTATTACTAAAAAGTATTATTTTTCTAAACCACTTTTTAAAAATCCATAATCTCTTAATATTTATCGTTGAAAATAAAAGTATATTTTAGTGATACAATATAACATAAAATGTAGTTTGAAAATAAAAAATAATAATCTTTAAAGAATATAAAAAATAAAAAATAAAAATTGGTGATCATATATAGATTCAAGGATAATTGTTGTCAGTTATAAACAAAATGAGATAGAATTGGAAAATAAAATATGAAGCTAGGGTGAACTATAGCTTTTGCTTTTGAAGCTTTTAAAAGCTCCTTCTCCCCACTTTACAAATTGATAAATTTTGGAAGTATACACTTTATGAAATCTTTAATGAACACTAAGATGAAAAAATATTGCTATCAAAATGTTTTCAAAATACTTTTTTTGAATGAAAAAAAGAAGCACCGAACTTAGTTAAATTGGCTAACAATTATATAAGTGGACCATAATGACGGTGGCAAGTATTGGTGTCCAGTGATTAATTTCGCATTGCCTCACGTATTTCTTGATAAATGGTTTAACGTTATTTTTATTCAATGATGATAAATAGCAGAGTTTATTGTTAGTACAGCTTATTTTTATTAGGTTAATTACTTAATGATTTGACTTACTAACTAATCATGATTTTATTATTTTTATGCAACAAATAACCTCACGTTTGGAGGCATAATGTCATAGAATGTAATGGCCTTCCCTCTACCGATAATGTCCTTACTAAGCCACTACGTTCATCCGATAGTATTGAGTTTTCAATGGTAACCGCTGCGTTCATCTAGCAACAACTTCTTAAGAAGTCACCCATCCCAAGATTACTCAATACCGAGCATGCTTAATTATAAATATTTTTCGCCAACTACGAAGCCAATTATGCTTAAAAGGTCTCTGTGTTAGCAAATGACAAACCATTACCTCTATTCCAACTTAATTTGGAGTCGTCCTCGGGTATGGAATATGTTCAATCCTAGACTCTGGCATTTTTTCTCACTCATGAGACTCTGGAATATGTTCAATCTATCAAGCATACTCTTTCGCCCTCAACATGTAACCCGTGGTCGACTCTAATACCATTTTTAAGGAACTTATCTTTGCCAATACTGTTCCCACTTAGTCATTATGGTTATCTGATAGCGTGGGATCTCCAATTAAAACTGATGTGGACATCCATTAGCAGTTTTCTGGGAGGTAGCCCATACCTAGATTACTCTCGCCCGAGAACCTATAAATTCAGTGATTTTTACCAACTCTGGATCCAACTATGTTGAAAAGGACACAATGTTACAAAAGGACAATCCATTGCCTTATTCCGTTCGGTGAACTCTTCCTGCCAAATTGAATTACGTACATAATATTTATGGGAATTCTGAAAAACTATAACTACATCGTATGTGGGTAAAATGATTACCATCGAAAATGACTTAACATTTTAAAGTATAATATATTAAGTGAATGAATTAGATTTTAAGTATGTCATCATCATTGAAATAGTAAGAACATACAATAATATTGGACTTCTACATACATAGCACCGAGGCTTTTTAGTTAAAAACACCACACCTCTTATCCCAAGGTGGTCAACTGGGGTTTCGTGTTATGTGGTTGGGCCCTGAGTAGTGTCTGATGGTCCATGAAGATCCTAACAATTGGTATTAGAACCCGTGGTTGGGGCTACTGTTCGAACATTGAAGTGGTTGTGGATGTCACCCGGTTTAGGGTGCAAGTGAAATCAGACTCAAGGTGAAGAAGGCAAGGCCCAAAGTTGAACTGGTGGAGTTAGTGTCTCACTCATTAACTCAGGTGGACCAGGGTTCTAGATCGGAAAGGCAATTCTCAAGGATGAACTGGCGCTCAAGGTGGAGTTAGTGTCTCACACATTAACTCTCAAGTAGTAGGGCTCTATGTGGGCAAGGAAATGCTCAATATGGATTTGGTGCTTTCCTTCTCATTAACTCAAGGTGAAGTAGGATTGTAGGGCACATAGTGACAATAATCATGATCGATGGGTAGCATATACAAATGGTAATCATATGGCGATGTCTGATTGGACTGGTGTAGTGGTTTAATATCGTCAAGGTGTAGATTGTTGGAGAATGTGGCACGATAAACCACTTAATTATAGCTAGGGATAGTCCCACATGGAAGAAAGAGGAGTACATGTTGAGCTTAATAAACTTGGGCATCTCCTTACGTAGCGCTGAGGACTTTTAGACTAAAACCACACACCTCATATCCCAAGGTGGCCAAGTGGGGACATGATCGGTGCTATGTTGTCGGGCCCATAGTTGGTTCCTATTTTCCATGAACATCCTAACACCATTCACTAAATATAAGAAAGATGCAAAAAGGTAATACCATTTCAAAAGAGCGATAAGATATCTTTTTAAACTAAAAAACATATCAAATAATGTATTTTTTTTGGGACAAAATATGTAAATATTAGTTTCGATATAATTTAATTGTTGGCTTGAGGATACAACTCGAAAAAGGAGAGACATAGTATGGGAGGATGTCAAGGCGGAAAATGCTAGAAAGGATGTGAAGTGAAGAATAAAAATATCTATCGGGTTTCCCTTTACTTTTGCAACGATAAGAAAGGTAAACTTGATATTAATACATATTATATTTGATATTCATATGTCGGAAAATTCATAACTAAATAAAAATTATGCCCATGCCGTTACGGCACGGGTTAAGACTTAGTAAAATATATGCCATGTATGTAATATATATATATGACCTTGTAATGTATGCCTGATGGAGTTTAACCGTCGTATTGGGTTACCAAAGTAACCATTCGAAAGGGATGGACTCATGGATGATAAAATAAATAGTCATTTGCTTCATGAGCTAATTATAAAAAAAAATAAAAAAAATAAAAAAATATTTATATTAGCTCGTGTATTTTTATATAAAGGTGGTCTTGGTGCCCAAAGGTATCATGACGTATGAATATTTAAGGATACTGGATATAGCAAATCGACATTAAAGGTCATATATGTGGATAAACCTTATGCGTGTCTCCTAAAGGAAAAATGTTGACATTTCAATTTATCCATTTACGGTACGTATTTCCAATGTGACTTGAATGGTTTCAAATTTATCATTAAAATTGTGCTGCCAAAGTAACCAATTGAAAGGGGTAAATTCTCTTCAGAATTATGGTGACAAAAATGCTTGTATGTCCTAGTTATGATGTTGATGAGTTGTCCAAAGACGTCATCTATTGACATAATTAGATGAAATATTCTCTCTTAAGAATGGCTTGGATACCCAAAGGTGTCAATCTTATGGTATGGAGAATGCATGACAAGCTGACATTCATTTTTCCACCGTATTGGTTGTATTTAATTGTTCCGTATTTAATGTTGGCATATTGGTTGTACGTTGATGTCGCTTGAACAAGAATGATAATATGGTAGAACTGTTTCATGAGTTACATAATGTCAGTAACTTATTTTGTTGTTTCATACTTGAGCTGTAAAACCTCAACTTTTGACTATAGTTCTGAGACATGGACATGATTAAATTACGTTTTAAGTTTGGTGTATTTCATGTATATGTGGATTTATAATACTTAATTATTTTATTAGAATGATTATGTAGATTTTATTTTTCCCCAGAAAAGGTGAACCACATTGAGTTTGACCGGTAAATTGGATTCATTAAGATAACCCTTCAAGATCGGTGAACTCAAGAGATGCGGCTAATGATGTTGTTAACTACATATTATGATTAATTTTGGTATTAGTGATTCGCCCAAAGACATCACTGTGCGAAGTAATTAGTATATATTGTCCTCATGGTCTTAAAAATTAAAGTAGATAAACACCTTTTATTTTTTAGGATGTATGGTACATTGAAAATTAAGATAATGGGGAATAAAAATGAATGTTATGTACGTCGGACATTCGTCTCAAAGGACAAGTTTCGACGGTATAGTTTGTTTTCAAAATTTATGTTTTTGTCTGTTTGATGCTTATGTACTCAATTCTTTTGGATGTTAATTGTTGATCGTATCATGATATAGTTATCTCTTTACTCTTGACCCAATATTTTCATGCAGTTGATTAGTTTTAGTTAGCACACCAATGGTCTTCTTCTATATTGAAATGTGATAAGAGTGGTAGTATGCACAAATATATTGAATGATGTTTTCTTGTAGGAAAAGCAAGATTTAATAAACAAGTAAATGTATTTGCAAAATGTTGCGATTTTATGATCTCTTGAGATTTTGTAATGACCGTTAGGGAATTTCGGTAAAATAAATTTCATCATATTCTTCATAACTTTCACATTATAGTTATATCTGTTTGTTACTGAGGCTTGGAAATGTTACGAACTAAGGATAACCTTTTAGTCATGTCGCCGAATTCCTATGATTTTTGTGTTGTGTGTAATGCACAACGCTTAAGGTACATAATTTTTCTTGTTATATGTAATTGTATTGTGCTACTGTATTAGAAATGGTTAATACTTTTCCATCAACTTTGTATGTGAACTCATAAAACCGTTGCATACTTCATAAACTTAGTTTCCAGTAAGTTTTTCTCTCCTTAAGTGAATGGAAATCTTGTTTAAGATGATTAGGTTGAGCAACGGAAACAAGAGTTTTTCACTTGCACGAAAGTATTGGATTAACAAAGTACGATAATCCAACGGGAATGTATAGAAAATATCCACTGATTAATCTAGTGAATTGCTGAAACTGGAAACACTTGATTAATGATTAATCTAGTGGGAGTTGTAAACTACGAAATGTAGTTTCAATAATTGAATTATTATTCCCATGATGATTTCATATGATCCAATTTATGAAGAGTCGCGATCAGTGGAACTACTCAAATTTCAGAAAGTAAAGAAAATTGATGTTTCCTATGATAATGTGGGATATTTTCAGGAACTGAATTGTTGGGTCAAACAAGTGTGCGATGTTGTATTATTGAATTTGATAACTCATAACTGTTTGGAGATTCATCAAACAAACATTTGAAGAACTATGCCTGATAGAAACTTAAAAGGAGAAAAGAACTAAAAAAAAAGGGTTTTCTGAAAGGAAACTAGACTTTTAGTGTGTCATCGCGAGGGATCAATATATGAACTTCTAAAGACCCATTTTAGTAGTAACCTTCAGATTTGAGAAATTACTTCTCGATAAAGTTATAAATCTGAAAATTAGTGGGAGTAAGTACATATATACTGATTTGTATGTTGATCACACGTTAGTCACAATTTCCTTCAGAAATCTTGGTATTTTGTTCAAACCAAAAAATCCTCTCTAATGAACTTCTGAATGAGTGGGATGAATTTTTCATCTTTGCAAAGAAGAACATCTCTGTAAAGCAAAGTTCTAAGATTTATAGCATGGACAGTTGCTCTGCTAATCTTGAAATTAGACAGGACAGTAGCAAATGGTATTTTGTTCAAACCAAGAAATCCTCTCTAATGAACTTCTGAATGAGTGGGATGAATTTTTCATTTTCGGAAATCTTGGTATTTTGTTCAAACCAAGAAATCCTCTCTAATGAACTTCTGAATGAGTGGGATGAATTTTTCATCTTTGCAAAGAAGAACATCTCTGTAAAGCAAAGTTCTAAGATTTATAGCATGGACAGTTGCTCTGCTAATCTTGAAATTAGACAGGACAGTAACAAATGGTTGTCATGCATAATGAATATAAATTTCAAGAAAATGAAAGGAATATATACCTTATGCTTCCGCTTATCAGAATTTTCATGCATAATGTTTTTCACATGAAATTTATAGAGTTCTTGGTCGTTGCCAAAATAACCCAAGAATGTAACTTACTGTTAAACATTTAAGTAAATGTATGTACCTTCATATAATTGATTCTTTCTTTGGAGGTGGTACACAATTAAGACTCATTTCGAGCTCATGATTCATACAACCATCTTGTATTATGTATTCATACTAATGTGTTTAAGCTCTACTGTAAATGAATCATGAAGGTTTTGGATTTGATTCATTCAATTTGGAGTCTGAATCTTTGGTATTTTATAATACCGTAATCCTAGGTTGTGCAACTATATCTCGAGACTTGGATTATGTCGACATTATGGCCAAGTAGTTGAGAAATTATTTTTCACAACAATCTCTTTTATCTTAGGTGATAAATGGTGAAACTTTATACAAAGATAAAGTTTTTTATTAAATAGAAAGAGGATCGGAAACAACATACTGATGTGGAAGGTACAAGTATAGAACTTGTGAATGCATATACATTAATGAAATGAGGATTGTCATTTGATGCATTAAGTGATTGAATTGCATTGTAATGTATTGGCCATTTATAATGGTTGTAATATGGATGAACTGTTGGTCTCCACGTCACCCTTTGAGATCTCAAGCATAGTGTTGTTTCAGCATTCCTTTTATTCCTATGTGCACACACAATTGTTGATGGAATGAGTAATACAGGAAATTTAGGTAATCTAAATTGATGGTATTTAAGGCTCTTATGAGGGTTAGCCTTATGAACTGAATAAAACTTATGTGTTCATTATTTTGTAATGAACTAATGATGTAGTACATGGAAGGGAGCTTGTTACACGTCGACTCGTAACCTCCATGACTCACATTAGTGTATTACCTAATCTTGACATTTATATGATCTAGAATTTTGTTTGCGCACTGATGATTATGTTTGCTAGATATCATGTATGGCATAAGTCTAATATTCCAAGTGGGAGAATGTTGGATTATGGGGCACATGACTTAGGCTAAGTCATGTACGACTATTATTGACTTGGTCTAAGTAATGATATGTCCAGCATTAAGCACTTAAGGATTACATGTGTCAATTAATAAACCCCGTGTTAGTGTGGCTCAACGACACCTGATGCTAGCTAGATCTGATGGAAAGCTAGAATTACTCTTATATATTGATAAGAGATCTATTTTATTCTCATGGCCTTGAATCGAATTTAGATGGTAGTCCATCGATATCTTATGAACAACAACATTTATAGTTTGGGTAAAGAAATATACAGTCTTCTAAACTACCTTGAAGTAGCAATTTTATTTCAAGTACACTAGTGAAGCTAAACAAACACATCAAGCAACAGGGAGACAAGGAATATAAGCTATGACCCAAGGTATATACAGTTTCATCTTATAATTTGGTAAACATAATAATTCTAGATCCTATAATCTTCTCATGAATTGTGTTTTCTATCATGATTAGATTTTCCAACAACTAATACTCTGTGCTCAAAATATGCCAAGTAACATTTTTTGGAGGAATCAGGGCATAATATCAGAAGAAATGAAGATTATACAGTCTTGTGATAATTTTTTTGGGTATCCTTTTCAAGAATATAAGATGCAAGGTATCTTGGCAACGGAAGCACGAAAAAGAGGAATTCACAACAACAATAGATACAAATGCTAGATTTCATCACTGTTGTTCTGTTTTCTGATTTACAGTTTTAAAACATGGAGTTAACAATAGGTTGGTGAGAAGCCAATATCTCAAGTCACTTTAATGGTAACCAACACTATGGGTAACTCTCTATGATAATCTTTCTTACAATCCACTTAATTAATTTTCAAAACCACAAAAAAAAATAAAAAAAATTGTGTCTCTCTTGAATAGTCCCTAAGAGAAAGGCTATGGAACGAATGCTTTTAACATTGGATTCACTACCAAATCCAATGAGAAGATAGGTGAAAGAAATATCCACCCCCCACCCCCCTTCTCTTTTTGTTAAAGGAATCCAAGCGGCTAAACCTTAGGGTTTTTGTTTTTCTTTTCAAGTGGTCGAGTTTCAGAAACTTAGTCTTCACCGTCAAGAACTTCTTCACTTAACGGAGTGTATGAAGGACTTTGTCGATGAGAAGAGTGTTCTCATCCCGTAGTATCTCCTAACTTGGTATTTTTTGAGAAAAGTCCTTAAAATTGAATGCGTATTTTAATTCCAAAGCCTTACTCCAAAAATAAAAAAAAAAAAAAAAAACTCCAATATGATCATTTATAATTTTACTGACATGACTTGATAGAATTCGATAAAAAATAATAATATTGTTGAAGATTAAACCAAGATATAGTTGGTGGAAGCATAGTTGATGTCATCTTAGTGAAGAACCAAGAAGAAGTTGATGTTGCTATATGAAAGAAACTATGTAGAGTTTATGTGATATTATGGAAGCAACTAGGAGTAGTTTATGCCGTCTGAGTAAAGAATTAAGTGGAAGCAACCAACATGAGTTGAAGCCAAACTTGGAAACAACCAATACATGTTAGAGTTTGGTTACATATAGTATTTAAGTATACAGTTTAGAATACTCTAGAAATAAGTTCAATTAGAGTTTGATATTTTGGTGTTTGAGGGTGAAAACGGTTTCTGCTGATTTTGGTAATTTCGAGTTTATGGGTGAGAAACGAATTTAAACCCTAAACAATGTACTGCAAGGGAGTAATCCGGCCTAAACCAAGAAATGACCATTCCAGACTTGCTTCGGTCACAAAGTGAAGGAGAAGGGTTGGTTTTGGGGAGGGAAGCAAAGAAAGTGTTGAGACCAGAATAGTTGATTCTGGAAGAGTAGTTGTTTTACGACTTGTATCAGAAAGTGGGAAGCTAACAGATATAGAGATAGAAAGTATTTTCGGAGTGTTGTATATTCCTTACCTGAACTTTTTGTTCGATGGAAATAGGTAATGCCTATTTATACAAGTCGAAGTGTACTCTGATCTCATTCATTAAGAAATGGAAAACGGGTGAGTAAATGGAAGGAGGTGGTAACCGATAATGCCTGGAATTGATGTTCCATAAGAGAAAGCATTTCACCATTAATCCATGTATTTACTAACCGCCTCATCCTTATGACACTTTCTTATAATGGGCGTAGTGTACGCCGCATGTTGTAAACCTTCAAACCAATACCCAATGAGCATCCCCCAGTTTGTGACATGCGTTGATGTCTCGGGTGTTTTCGTGGAAAACATGTAGCACGTTATTGTTGTCTGGAAAGTTGAGCTTGGGGAGAATTTCCAGCTCGGTAGTGACCTTCAACGGTCGAGATTTTGCATCTTAAGAGGATAGGTGGCCGTTGATTATTGCAACCCTTCTCTTGGTAGCCATTGGCATGAAAGCATGATCAGTATGGCTTTAATATGGCCTAGTTTAGGCGCGTCCAAAAGTTAGGGTTTTGGATTTGTTTAGGCGCAACTAAACTAGGGCCAAATGTTTCCATGCGTTGGATGGTAACCTTGGACGGCTAAGATCTACACCTTAGATGAAAAAGTGGTCGTTGATTGTTACAAGCCTTCGTTTTTGTAGCCCGATGTGGTAAGGAGGTTGGCATGCCATTAGCACATGTGGCATGGCATGCCTTGGCGTGTACAAAACTAGGGTTTTGGGCCAAAGGTTACCATGTGTTGGTTGGAGACCTTGGACGGCTAGGATTTGCATCTAGGATGGAAAGGTGGTCATTGATCGTCGCACGCCTTCGTTTTGGTAGCCGCAATAGGGAAGGCCGGCATGGTATGGTACGGCAAGGCGGTTGGCATGCCATTGACACATGTGATATGGTATGCCTTGACGCAGTTTGGCGTATCCAAAACTAGGGTTTTGGGCCAAAGGTTACCATGCGTTGTTTGGAAACCTTAGACGGCTAGGATTTGCATCTAGGATAGAAGGGTGGTCGTTGATCGTCGCACGCCTTCGTTTTGGTAACCGCATAAGGAAGGAAGGCATGGTGGGGCCAAGGAAAAATGGCGTAGATGGCTTGGCATAGTTGGGCCAGGGGTTCCGCACGGACGACTTGGCATGGTGGGGCCAAGGGTTTGGCATGTCATTGGCGCATGGTGCGGCTAGCATGATTGGGGCCAAGGAAAGGTGCGATTGGCTTGGTATGACATGGATACAAGTGACGCACAATGATTACGCGTTATAGTGTTGAAAGACAAGTCAGTCTTCAGCCGTAATGCCACATTGCGAAGCCATAATAGCGCAACGCAAGCCATAATAGCGGTATACCGTATAGACTGTCAAGTTTCAAGAATGGCCTAACCCTATAGGGCCAATGAAGCGAAAGAGTGGCATTAAATTGTAAAGACATTTGGCTAAGGAATGAAACTTATTGGCCGACACAATAAGGATTCATTGAGGGAAAGGCAAGACGAGGCCAAAGTTGACATATGCAACATGCGATGTTGGCATTATTGCATATCCGTGGAATTGAGTTGGACCAAACTCAAGGATGATGCAAAAGTGAAGAGTAGGCCAGGAGTTGGTATATGACATTAGTTCAAGGCTGTCCAAAGCTTGTCCATGCATTAGATTAGAGTGATAAGCATGCAGGTCCAAGTTATATGAGCATTGGAATGGGGCAGAATTCAATAAAATACAACAATGGTGCAATACGGCTCAAGTGACGGTTATAAGTTGGTTTTTGGCTTCACAAGAATGCCAAAGGTGCTAGAAAAGTTGGAAGGGTTATGAAATGAGTTCATAACCTTAGTAGAGTGTCCCTAACCATTAAATACAAGTGTGGCTTCAATCTGCATGACAACACAAAAGGTGGCAGTTGAAAAGTAGATTGGCGGATATGTAAACTACCTGATGGGACACATGGATGTTCCATGTGAGTGCAAGTGTTGTGCACGGTTTTGAATATTGTAACTACTGTATAAATAGGCCTAAGAAGTGGGAAAAATTAGTAGGCTACATATGAGAGAGTTAGTCTAATGTTTGAGAGAGTTAGGCATTCACCAAGAGGGTGAATGGCCTGTTTTGGTCCATGTTATGGACGAGTTTTGTAATCTTCCTTTGTTACAATAAAATGGGTCAATTGTGTCATGTCTTTGTATTCATTGTGTTTCTGGTTTGTGTGAGAATTGTTGAAGTGCATGGCAGAACCTCTTATGCTTATGGGGGCATGAAAAGTTAGAGAGAAAGAAGGAAAGACTTCCATTGCGTATTGCCTTATGAGTGAAGGCAGATTCATACTTTGATGCAATTATGCAAGGATGAGTACTTGTGGGTGAAGTTGATTCACTGAACCACATAGTATTTCCGGTCATGTCCCATGAAAATTTTAGGCGATTAAATGGGCATGTGACAGCTGGTATAAGAGCTGTGTTTGGGGATGCAGTTGCTGATTTCTCTCTCTTTTACTCAAGTTGGTGTCATTTATTTTTCGAATTCAGTGAAGAATTGATTCGGTTTCGCTAGTATTGAGACTAGAATAAGTTGGTCTTGTGTGGAAATATCAATTGGAATGAACTTTTAATCTTTAAGTAGCGACATGCCATGAAAGTTTATGAAAAAGGTGTCAAAATTCCATCCCAAAGTATTAGACAAACGTGCAAGAGTCATTGAAAACCGGGTTTTCAAGTGATTGGATGACAAAACTAAGGAGTATGCTGAGTTCTATGGTGCAAGTCAGGTGTTTAAAGTCCATGTTTCTCACATGTATGCGAAGATTAAGCATTTGGAATGCATGATTTCGTAGTGTTATCAGTAGCGAGTACATTACACGTTGTAATGGGAATTTTGTGAAAATTCCTGAACTCAAAGATAGTGTTGGTCTTTGCAGTGGCAAAGAAGATGAACAACATTTCTATACAATAGATTGAAGGTGTTTTCATAGTATCCAGTTGGTGGAAGATTAATATTATCTCTCTTGAATGCATGTACCTTGGTGGTAATGCAAATTATGGTTGTAAACCAGCATTTTTGTGGCAATGTGATGCCATAAAATAAGAATTGGATGGACAATTCTTATCTAGCATAAAGCTTATAGAAAGGCTGAAGACAAAAGCACAAGTTAGGGGAAAACCGATACACCACGCTCTTGTGTTTACAAAGAGTTCTTCATTGATGCTAGATGCACACAAGTAGTGTGTTTGCACCTGGTTTTTGAGTGGGATCAATATGCTTGGAAAAGCATGTCCAAAGACCTGCATTTGATCATAACAACAAGCGGATTTTCTTTTCGACTGCAAATCAACATATTTTTGCTACTGAAGTTGATTTTGGAGAAGGGGAAAGACAAGAGTAACCAAAAGTGCATGAGCAGTAAAAATGAGTTACAAGTTTGAAGAAGAATGCGGTATTCTTGCTTCATGGAACGCAGGCAGTGGCGCCTCATTTACAAGGATTATTGGCCTTGTTTGCAACTGTCCAAGGTGTTTATCCGTGGAAGTCATTGAGTGATATGACTTTGCTGATCTATATGGTGATGCTCAGAATTATCAAATTAAGTCCGTTCCAGTTGTGCAAAGGTGCACAAGTTTGTGTCAATATTTGGGTGCTAATTGGCATAGCATGTATGCAACCGTAGCATGCGCCAAATGAGATTTGGGCATGGACAAAATGCATAATGCGTTTGGAGATGCAAGTTAGGCCAAATTGTGGATGCGGGAAAGAGAAGGACAAAGTAGTGGTGATGCATAAGAATGATATGAGGTCATTATTGAAGAAATCTTCATGAAAGATAAAGAAAAGTGATAGCATCAATCTAAAAGTAGTATTCAACTAATTGACAATTATAGTGTGCTTCGTTATGGGAGTGGCATATGAACGTTGATAGTTAGAAGAGTTCATGTGGCAAAGTGAATTGCTACATTAGGGACAGTAGGTGCTGTCTCGCTTTCTTTGTTACTTAGAAGCGAAGTTGAATTCAGTATTGCAAGGCTTGTTATCTCTTACAAGTTGTAATTTGTTGGTGCAAGTATTTGCTAAAATTTGAATATGCTTTCAGTTTGGGTCGAGTGGACCTTGGTGTTGTAATGAAGTCTCTCTATGTAAGGTAGTAGTGAATGAGGGTATTTGAAGTGAAATATCTTTCCTCTTTAATTCAAAGTAAAGATAGTTCACGTGGAAGATGCTACATAGCATATTAAGACAAAATATGCAATAAGAGACGCTGAAAGTGAAAGAAGCAAAAATAGAAGTTGGTGGCATAGTCGAGTTTGCTGTTCAGAGTTATGTGGAAGTGCAAAGGCATTTGGCAGCGATAGCATGGACTAATGCAGCAAGAATAAAGATATAATTCCATCAAGTATATGAGTTAATAATAACTCATAGCTAGGAAGAACATGATGTTATTTTTCCGCTACATTAAAGTGTAGCAGTTTGAAAGAGATGTGATGCTTAAATTGCTGGTTTCAAAGGGAGTGAAGAGGATACTGCTTTTGAAGCGACGGTGGAAATCCCCGAGTATCCTAAGTCATGACTAATCCAAAAGTCATTCATCTCAATCAAGGTGTTGTGTTAGTGCAGGAAAAGAGCAACAAGGTGTTGGTTCTTTTGCATACAAATGATGCGAGTCCGAGAAGGTGAAGTTTGCAACATGATTTGGAGGCCAAATCTAGTGAAAGTGCTGATGTTTGCAAAGTGCAACAAAATCTATGGTTATGGCTCATACCAAGAGTGGTATGAAATCATAAGGTGCATACCTTAAGGCATGGCATGTTTGGAGAAGGCGCAACATGATTGAAGCATAAGGCCAAGTCTTGTATAAGTCCTATTAAGTTGCGTGGTGCAACTAAAGTCGGAGAATAAAAGCATAAGATTATGGTAATGATCATTGTGATCAGTTGGAGGAATCATTGCTTGTGTACACTTAGGCACAAATGATTCAAGTGAAATTCAAGCCTAATTCAGGGAGTTGGCAAGAGGAATTTTCAAGTTGCATTTGGGTATTGATACATGATTTAAGTAGCCGCATAAGCGTAATGCATGACGCCGAGAAGTGGCTCAAGCATATGATATCAATGGAAAGGCAGTAAGCTAAGTAACGACATAAAGTACTAGGTAGAGAAGTTTTGGTAAGGTTAAAGGCCAAGAAAAGTTTGTTGATTTCTAAGAAGGGCTCAGAAGCGTACAAGGCCAGAGAACAAGTATAACGAGTATACTTTGTTGCATTCAACGAGAGCGTTGAACGGATTAGGTGGGGGAGGTCTATGACATGGATTCAAGTGACGCACAATGATTACACGTTATGGTGTTGCAGGCCAAGTCAGTGTTCAGCCATAATGGCGCATTGTGAAGCCATAATTGTGTAACGCAAGCCATAATAGTGGTATACTGTATAGACTGTCAAGTTTCAAGAATGGCATAACCCTATTGGTCCAATGAAGCGCAATATGAGCGCTACATTATAAAGAAATTTGGCTAAGGAATGAAGCTTATTTGCCGACACAATAAGGCTTCATTGAGGGAAAGGCAAGACAAGGCCAAAGTTGACAGATGCAACATGCGATGTTGGAATTTATGCATATCCGTAGAATTGAGTTGAACCAAATTCAAGGATGAGGCAAAAGTGAATAATAGGCTAGGAGTTGGTCTATGGCATTAGTTCAAGGATGTACAAAGATTGAACAATACAAACAAGATAGTAATGCAAGAGTGGCATTACTATTGTCAAGATAATTGGCGAAGTGAAGCATATATGACGCATGAGTAACTAGAATGAGCTTAACGAGTTGGCCTCTATGTTTGAAGCACAAATATTGTCTATGAATTATCTTAGAATGATAATCATGCAGGGCCAAGTCAGCTGAGCATTGGAGCGAGGCATAATTCAGTAAAACACAACAATGGTGCAATACGGTTCAAGTGACAGTTATAAGTTAGTTATTGTCTTCACAAGCATGCCAAAGGTGTGATACAAGTTGTAAGGTTTATGAAATGAGTTCATAACCTTAGTATAGTTTCCCTAACCATTCAATATAAGTGTTCCTCCAATCTGCATGACATCACAAAAAATGGCAGTTGAAAAGCAGATTGGCAGCTATAGAAACTACCTGATGGGACACATGGATATTCCATGCATGTGAAAGTTTTGTGCACGGTTTTGGCCATTGTAAATACTGTATAAATAGGCCTAAGGAGTGGGAAAAATCAGTAGGCTACATAGGAGAGAGTTAGTCTCATGTTTGAGAGAGTTAGGCATTCACCAAGAGGGTGACTGGCCTGTTTTGGTCCATGTGATGGACTAGTTTTGTAATCTTCCTTTGATACAATAAAATGGGTTAATTGTGTCATGTCTTTGTGTTCATTGTGTTGCTGTTTTGTGTGAGAATTTTTGAAGTGGATGGAAGAACCTCTTATGCTTATAGGGGCATAAATAGTTAGAGAGAAAGAAGAAAAGACTTCCGTTGCGTATTGCCTTATGAGTGAAGGAAGATGCATACTTTGATGCAAGTTTACGTGTAAGGCTGAGTACTTGTGGGTGAAGTTGATTCACTGAACCAAATAGTATTATCGGTCATGTCCCATGTAAATTTTAGGCAATTAAATGGGCATGTAACACTTGGCATGGTGGGGCCAAGGGTTTGGCACAGATGTCTTGGCATGGTGGTCCAAGGGTTTGGCATTCCATTGGCGCATGGTTGGCTATTGGTACGGCTAGTATGGTTGTCATGCCTTGGCGCGGAGATGTGGCTGGCATGGTTTTCCATTGGCACAGTAGTGTGGCTGACATGGTTGGATTGCCTTGGCGCTGAGATGTGGATGGAATGGTTTTCCATTGGCACAGTGGTTCGGCTGGCATGGTTGGCATGCCTTGGCACTGTAGCATGAGAATTAGGGTTTGGCATAGATGACATCGGAAAATGTTAGGGGTTCTGCCCGTGGAACATGACCCATAAAAAAAAAAGTACCCCGGTAATTCTTGCGTAGGCATGCTGTTTGATTCAATAAATATGCTAATGGTCATAGTGACGTCATGTCAGTTGTACAGTTTTACGATTTTAACCCTAAGCTAAAAACCACCATCAACAGTTAGGAAAGAGTCTTTGCTTTAAGGTCAAGTTTGTTAAACTATAAATAGGCTGCTAAGCCATGAGATTACTCACAATCAATAGAAGTAATTTGTTTGAGTTACATTTTTTTCATTAAGTCTTTGATATTAGATTTTCTACAAATACTAATAATAATAATTTCAAAACAAGTGTCCTGAAGTGAAGGTCATGTAAATTCCCCTAAAAAAATTAAAGTCCGTTTGGTTTTGAATTTTAAAAACAGTTTTCTGTTTTAGAAAATGCTGAAAGCAAAAAATGGTAGAAAACACGTTTGGTAAATTTCTGCATAAAATTGTTTTTAAAAGTTATTTTTAAAATATAAGTTCTTAAACATTAAAAATGTAAACGAACAAAAACCGTTTTCCCTGTTTTCTGTTTTTTTTTCTTTGTTTTGACAATTATTCCACTCGTTATTTCGGTTCTTCCATCTTCACTCCTTGCATAAACAAGTCTTTCAATATCTTCCCGTCACTTCCTCTCATATCTCATTTGGAAGGACAATAGTCCTACATCGCTAGTTTCCACATAATTAACTTAAATATAATACGAAAGGGCCTCTCACCCATTGAAATTGGCTTTAAGTTAGATGCCCACAGACTTTGATATGATATCGGAATGAGATTCGTACATGTACGCGGGGTGCCGGCCAAGTTACTGGATGCCGTGACCGAATATCACATGTATACCCGTGACCTAATGACTGGTCACTCGTATGACCTGTACGTGGGGTGTACCTTGACCGAGTGTCACCTGCACACCCGTTACTACTCGTACATAGGTTCGCATGTAAAGAAAATGTTCCCACATCGCATGTTTCCGCATGATTAACTTAAATATAATACGGAAGGTTGCTCCACTCATTGACAAATTGTATTAAGTCGGGTGCCCACAAACTTTAGCATATGCGGGTGTAGGTCGAATTATAGGCTAATTTAACCTGGCATAAGATCTAGATCCGTACATGTACATGACGTGTAGGCCGAGTTACTGGTCGGCATGACCGAATATCATATGTACACCCGTAACCAAATGAACGGTCACTTATACGACCTGTACGTGGACAGTACCGTTACCGAATGTCACCTGCACACCCCGTGAACACTCGTACGTAGATCCACGTGTTAGACCGAATGACTAGCCACACAAGTGAGGGGACGTGTGGAAGGACGATAGTCCTACATCGTTAGAATTCGGATAATGAAATTAAAATATAATATGAAAGGGCCGCTCCAATGATTGATAATTAATTTTGAGTTGGATGCCTGCAGACTTTAACATCGTACAATTGTTACTACTATTACAACCATACATGTTTTATTATTCGTTTATGTTAAACGCATGATCTAAGTTTGACGTAGCATTACAACTCAACGTGGTTAAATGAGAAAAAAAATCATGATATGAGAAGTGACTATGGATATTCATTTATTATTGTCTCACGTTTCTACTGATTGTGCTCTCACTACAAAAATGATGGGAAGCTGTAACGGATCTTTTGAGACGTCTGTCACAAAAAGTAGTCAAAGGTGACACCACTTTATTGCCGTCACTTCCGCCTGACTTATTGTGACGGCATCTAGCCAATGGAGACATGCTTCGATGTCGCCAGAAAATATGCCCTCACAAAGTATCTTTGACCGGTCAATATGCATATAGTCATAGTTTCTCTATAGCCTACCCTAAAAAAGATAAGAAAATTTCAATCACTTCTCAGAAAAAAAAAAAATTCTCTCTAGTCTGTACTCTCAAATCCCTTCCCAGAACCCCATCGCCAAAATATTAAACCCTAAATTTATTCATTTATTCATTGTGTGAATGTGTTCTCCGCTTTTGGTTTTCGTTTTCTTTCACAGAGAATACAAATCCACATTGGAGTCATGGAATTTTACGGATCGATATTTGTTGCTAGACAAGCTTTCGATTGGTTAATGTTTTGTTCGATTTGAACCATCTTTAGATTCTTAAGCTCTGTTTGTTCGAATTGATCCATCTCCTTCTTAATCGTCTTTTCATGGTGGTGTTGGTCTTCAAAATTATGTTAATTGAATCAGTTTCGTAAGTCTATGAAAACCCTAACTTTGGAATATTTTTGTTATATGGTAATTACTTATAATAGCTTCTACAGAATTGATTATTTTGATTTCTTACTTCACTAATTGGATTCTCATTTCAAAAACATTTAGATGCCCTAAATCTAGAGGCTAAATTATATTATTAGTTTCGCGGCAACAATTGATTGAAAAATGACTTGGTTAGAGACTGTTCAAAGAATTTGAAGTGATTTATTTTTATTGTTGTTTGAGAAATCATCTAAGAATGAATTGATTTGGTCTAAGAGTGGGATTTTAAGTACTATAATGGTATATTATTGTTTTTGTTGTGAAAAATTTCTTAAATTCTTTGTTACATTTGGTGGTTTTGTTGAAATGTAGGTTGGTGATGCAAATATGGATCGTTTGGGATGGTAATTAAATCCAGAAGATATGGTTTAGATGGTGAAAATTTTGATTTTGTTCAATTGATAAAAATTAATTGTTGTTTTATTCAATTGTTGTGCATTGTCAGCTAACCTGGTGTTTGATTTGGTTATTATTGCAGGGTATGATAAACTTGGAAATATTTTGTTGTGGAGAAAGTTTCTGGTGAAATACTTGTGAAGGATGTGAATTCGTGGTGAGCTATGACTGCATGTTAATGGTAATTCTTTGACTGATGCTATTGGACTGTACCTGCATAATGTTAACATTTTCTTACACCTTAAAATCCGTGTTCAAGTCATAAAAATGTTAATTCACACGTCCGAACTAGATTGACCTAATGATGATCTTCGGAAAAGAACTAACGAGGGATTTTCATTGTTATGCCATTTTTTTCCTTATAACAGTAATTGTTCTGTATCTTTATTTTTCTGGGCTGAGCACTCTATTCAAAAATATATTCTACTGTCCGTCTGACATGAATGCACGGTCGTAATACAAGACCCTCTTCCTACTTCCTAGACAAATGAGTTTGATAGTAACTACTAGAGCAGGTCAATTCAAGTCCATGACAGTGAACTCGACGGTCACAAAATTTGGAATCTTTGGACCAACATAGTTTAGTACCGAAATCCAAAATATCCTACTGAATCGATATTTTGATAGGTTAAACATTCTGTGATAAGTCTGATTAATCTTAGTGGGTTATATCATGTAGGTTACCCAGAAACTTCCTCTCAATTTTTTTTCTTTGCTTTCTTCGTTAGTTTATCATATATGTTTCGCTTTGTACATCTCCATGACGGTGCCAAAATTAAGAATCCAAGTGGTTGAAAAATTTTGGTTTGGCTTGAAAGTGATGTGTTGTTCATAGTTTAGGAAACATCCAATAGGGATAGCATTTTACGTCTGCAAGTAATCCTGGATATGGGAGATGGTGCTTAGAAGATACGGATTCACAGATGCTAAGTTTATTCATTCGTTTTATTTTGTCTGCCTGCAGATTTTGATCTTCATCTTTTTAAATCCTGTAGGATTAATTCAATGGACAAAAATATTTTCATTCGCTGATGCAGCAGCCACATTTGAGATTTTCACTTGAAGACCAGAATATATGAGCCCATCTTTTGGTTCTGCCGATTATCAATTAGAACCATCTTTCAGTGTTAGAACCAGAGCCCACTTCCATTATGCAGGTACAGTCGTACAGACCCGTGTGCCGTCTTATACAATAGATTCATCTATTTATTTTGAATTCACATTTTCTTACACCTAAAAATTTGTGTTCAAGTCATAAGATTTATGATTGATGCTATTGGACCATTCTTTTGCAGAAAAATGAGGTTTGGTCCAAAGCCAAATGGATACCGTTGGAGTGATTGCGTTACAATTCTCCCTTGGAGCAGCAATATCTCTCAAGTAAGTAACCGTGTCAATCATTGCAGTAGTTTGTTATACTCGGACCGTTCTTTTTATTTGAATTCTGTTGTTGCTGGCTTATTTTTAATCTTTTAAAACTACAATGATGTCTGCATTAGTGAGAATAGAATGGTGAATGTCTCCTTTTGACTCTTTGATTTCATTGAATTTGGATAAATCCCATGTAAGATCTCTAATACGCATCATAAATAATTCCTATCTATTATATTCCTTGTTTGCGTCAAACTCAAACTGGAGGCTTACTCACAATATTTTCTTTTAAGGGATGCATTGTGTGGCTAAGCATAACTCCTGCATATGAGGAGGTAATTCTGGTTTCATTTTAGTATTCTATGTTTTATTATTGTTGCTTGGATTTGTAGTTTAGTAGTCCCAAGAAATTGTATGACTTCTTCTCTCTTTCAAGGGGCTTCCGTTGGTCCTGTCTATTATTGTTTTTGTGAATAATTTTGGTTATTTGGTTATTTGCAGTTGTAATACTCTTGACATTGCGGGTGTAGAGGAAAATTTGATGCATATGCTAAGCTTATGGAAAGTATCCCAGAAGTTTATCACCAGGCTTAATTAATCTACTATCAGAAAAAGGCAATCTTTGCTCAGTGGTACTTGTCCCTCCGCTTGATCTCAGTTCATCAATAAGTCCATCATTAGTGATCCGTTTTTTTTTTTCATACTTATATATTGTCTCTAGTTTTATTTTGGTGGCTTTTTCTACTGTGTATAACCAGGGTCTAGTCTTTTGCTTAAATATAAAGTTCTCAGTGTATAGGAAAGAAGTGGAACTAATACGTTGTGATGTTTTGCAGCTTTGATGATCTCCAAAAACCACAAGCAAAGCTCAATGGAAAGAGTGTGAAGTCGTTGGATCGAGTTGATTAATGTCTCTCTACAATGTATCGTTTACTTAGGTTTGGTTTTCTACAATCTTTTCAATCCTTGATTATATTTCAGACCTATTAAATCTATGGAAAGAGTGTGATTCATATTTTTGATGAGAATGATGCTATCATACTAGTAAGTCTCCTTACGAGGTGTAGTGCTTTTGAAATGGTAGCGGTGACTAGAATCTTCAGATATGAGAGATTGCTTCAAACTGGACCATAGTACAATCCTCATAATGTTTTAATCAAAGAGGTGATTCATTGTTTTGATGAATAGAAATTAAAAGAAATCAATGCCTTCTGAAGGAAAACTAAGTGGCTTCTGAGCAGAGTTAGCTTCATAGATCTAATACTTGCCTGAATTTATTTATTTATTCATGTTTCAGTAGGATTCCTGTGATCCAAAATTTATCTTCTTCTTTGTTGCGAAATGACTCAGGGAGATGTAATTTCTGAAACTTTTTTTGTTTCTTGGTTCTTCAGATCTCTTCTTATGCCGAGACTGCCAGAAATGACTCTTCTAAGGAAAATATTCATTTCCATGCCAGGGCTGTTGTGGTATTTGGCATCTGTCTCTGCTTGACGATTTATGTGCATCTGTAGGAGCAATTTCAAGAATATTATAACTTATCTCAAAGATATCTTGTGGAGTGCCACTGAAAACCCTAACTGCATACTCTGTGCCAAATCTATGGAGTGCATTTGTTCAGTTGAAATGGATATATATTCAGAGCTTGGGCTTTGTACAGGGGCTTGACATCTTTTTTGAGCTTGTTCGTCAGATAAAAGTTGCTGCTTTGAGAATAAATGAACGCAGAGTTTTGTGATTTTATAGATTGTAAATTTGTATGGTTGCCAATGTGTATTTGATTGCAGCAATGAATTGAATTGAAATGTGTAACATTTCTTGCAGCATAATTTATTTATTTTTGCCACCTAATTTGCAACGTATATTTCCGTTCCAAATGTTCTTATTTGTGACGGAAAACATTGTCCCAATCGAAAGTCAAATGTGACGAGGGAAGTGCCGTCACAAGTGATCTAGTGACAGTAAATCCGTCACATACTGTCGCAAATATCTATTGCGACGGAACCTAATGTGACACCACTATGTTCGTCACAACATACCAATTGTGACGGAAAATCCAGCTATTGCGACAGTTTCTGGCCGTCCCAATAGGGCATGATTTTTGTAGTGTCTCTTTCAGCTGTTTACTATCTATTTTGTTGTATTTGAAAATATGCAGTAAAAGTATTTGATAAAATGTCTCAATAAAAGAATTGACTTGTAAGTATCCCAGTCATAATTGACTTGTAAGTATGCGAGTCACAACTAGGAAAGAAGGATCTTCTTCAAATTAGAACATATCGGAAGTAAGTTTGCATATTAATCTAGATAATTACGTATGTCCGACATCATTATTATGCGCATTATTGAATAGTATATACACTTCAGTTTACCAAAAAACGGTTATTGAATTTTATACCAAACACATTTTTAACCTTAAAATAAAATGAAAATAAGAAGAAGAAAAAAGGGAATATACCACTAAGGCCCTTTCCTATGGGTATGGCAAAGCTATTGATTTGCCATTTAAGCACCCACTATCGAGGGGGCAAACAGGCAAATCGGCCTGGCTAAGTGGCAAATTTGCCTCTTAGCCAGGCCAGGTGGAGTTTCTACCGAGCGGTCGAGATTCCACTATAAACCGTCCGGTGTATACTACGCCAGTAGCGGTTTCTGTAAGACCGGCATATAGAATCTGATCCAACGACCCTCAATCTTCACCCCTATAAATACCACATTCCTCTACCATTTTAACTCACACCTTATTCCTATTTTCTTAGATTTTCTAATGGATCATAACATGTCTATGGAACAATTAATCGAAGAGCAACATGCGGCCGAAAATCGAAGAATTGCAGATCGATCTAGAATGCAAAATGAATTAAAAAGAGCAAATAGTTGGAAAGTTGCACAACAACGCGATTTTAGCACGTTAGAAGATGAATGCATCTGTTTAAATTATGTTTTCTTAACTAATCATCCAATTGTTGATGGATCGTTATGGATTATTCCGTTTTGTGGACGCGTTTTAATGAAATTTGAGGAAGAAACAACGAACCTCAACAATCGCAATTTGATGGTGTTGAGTGCTCGGTTCTCCATAATTTCCAAGAATGTTAACAAGTATATTGGTATGATAAGGGAAGAGGCTCGAAACATGAAAAGTGGTGAAACCCTGCTGTGCATTGATCAAAGATGTCGTGCAAAGTGGCTCTGTGACACCGGATAGGAGTTCCGATATGCCAGTTGTTATGAAATCTTAAAACTTTTTCCCCAATTTAATCTAGGTTATCGATTCTAAGTTCGCAATTATGTAGAAAACTTAAAATGAAGATTTAAACAAACCACAATTCTAAGTTCGCAATTATTTATCAAACAAAAGTACAATTACATTAACGATTTAAACAAACCATAATTCATATTAACGACTAAACAAAAATCTAAAACTAACGATTACCATGAAATACATAATTCCCAAAGCCTTTTGGATCTTCTGAAAACTCATTATTTGGAGTCTGAGATGGTGGTTGAGTAGCATCAGGTGATTCATAACCTTGAAATGGTATCGGAGCCGTTGGAGGTGCTTGAAATCGATGAAATGCTGAACTTGGGGTATAAATTGGGGATTGCCTAAAATCATCCAAATTGACGTGTTCACCATCAGGAGTAAGTATAGGACCTTGGGGCATGAAACCAATAAGAGACTGCAAATCTGTTGTTGATTGTAGCTGAGTGTCTTCCACCATAGTCTCGCCCATGATAATTGGAGTGCGTTGACGACTTGTACGACCTCCACGTCCACGACTTCCAATTCCACGACTTCCACTTGCATGACTTCCACTTGCATGACTTCTACTTGCACGACTTCTAGTTCTTGTATTGCTCTCACTAGGAGTCTCAGGCATTTCAAAACTCAGACTTTCCCTCAAAGACTGCATCTGACTCAAGTGAAGACGTTGGAACCCTTGGAGAAAATGCTCATAATTGTTACATTACTTACGATACTCTTCTATTGTTGCATCCACAACATCATATGGATAGGTCAGCCGCATACCTTCAGTAGTGAGTGGAACTGCAAAAAAATATCTCCACTCTGTGATAAAGTATTGACTTCCCATCGCAATTGAGGCATATCTAACAACCAAAATTGACTTCTAGGGTACGTACATGGTTCGCCCATAGATGGTGGGGGTTGGGATGGAAGATTTGTAAGTGGAAATTGCCAAGTGCTGGAAAGTCAACACTACCTAAGCTATGTGGCTGAAGAGCAATATTTAGCTTGCATACCTTTTGGAACCAACTGTAGTAATCATTGTCATTTTCTGGTTCTTGGATCAAATCATCATCTTTTTCCCAAGGTTGTCCATTATTTATCAACTTTATCCAATCATCATGTGAAATAATTTAAGATGGAAAAGGTTTGATTGCTTTTACCTTTCTTCCTTGTAGCTGAAACAAATGTCTTTCTCCATAGTACCAAATACCCTCTCCCGTAACTGGACTGTAAAACACGCTTCGCTTTAAGCTTAATTGAAGCATGGATTATGCCATTGGTTCATGGAACTCACCAATTACCGTATACGGCGTTGGCTTAATGTTGACACTAGTTCTGCATAGTTATTGCATCCTTTGAACGGCAGTAATATTTTGACCATCATTGATCTGCCCAATCCAATTATCAGCTTTGTACTTGTAAACGACTGGGAAAAGTAATCGTTTATCGTGAAGATCAGGTTAGCCAACTATAAAGTAAGTATACCACCAATACTGAAAAATGATGTGTTAGTACATTCACCACAAATACATTCAACTCGATAAATAAATCTAATAAATGGTTCTTACCTCCAAAACGATCCAAAATGCATTTAAGATCTTTGTCTTCTTAGTTGAGCATTCACCGAGACATATGTATAGCTCTCAGCTAAAATTGCAGAATCCCGATCATAATTTGGCACTTTGGCTAAATCTTCTAAAGATTCCAGAAAACCAATTAATAAAACGCTGCGAGCACTAGGGAACAAAACTTGGCCTAACATCCATAATACAAAAATACGTTCAAGCTCCCACTAGTGGAAAATGGCCTATCTGAGACATAATGAAATGACACAGAGTGAATGTCGCGATTCAACTGCATACCTAATGTGTCCTTGACTAAAGTCAAAATGTCATTTTGTCGGGACTTTTGTTGACTTCGAAAAAGATACTAGTTATAGTGCCCTTGAATAAAGTCTAACTGTCGTCGATTTATGACTTTTGTTGACTTAGACAACGTCGCTTCCCTATTATGGTTTCCTTGGTAGATATTTCACCTCTACGGTTAGGATTTACTATGAAAAATAATAAACAATTACAATATATTAAAATATCGTCTCAACCCTATCTATCCTAAAACAGAGAGAGAAAACACATATTATTCTCCGCCTCCCTCTCCGGTCTCTCTTTCTTATTCTCTATCCCACCATTTCCTCTCACCGAAGCTAAAACTAAACCAGATCTGCAACTTCATTTCTGATCCATGAAATCAACAAATTAGAACAATGAAACTCACTTCAGCCACCACCACCACTCACCAACAAAACTTAATTTCCTCCAGTTTCTTAGCCTAAATCTAGAGACTCAGACTCTCTTCCCTCTTCACTCACTCCAGCCACCGCCACCACCTACATCATCTCGGTCGCACCATAACCAATATATTCTTCTCTGCTTTTCTTCTTATCATTCTTCTATGTTTCTCACAGTGATTCACGTTCACTAACAATTGAAGAATAAACCGACTTACTTCCCTTAAGAACTGTTGAAAAATCATTGGCAAGGTAAGTTTAATGATTCAATTTGAGTTTAGTTATTTTGGGTTCAGATTCAATTTAAAAATCAATCGATTTAGGTTTTTTATAGAATCAATTTCGGGGGTTTTCATTTGATTGAAACCCTACGTTTTTATAATTGGGGGATTTTAAATTGGGATTTTGTAGTGATAACAAGTGAGTGATTCTTTGTTTGTATTATTAGTATTTTGAGATCTTGGTTTTGATTTCTGCGATTTTGTATGGTTTGGCGTTGAACCAGCAAGTGACGGAGTTAGAGTGGGAAACTTTAAACTTTAAAGATTTCAAATAATTGATTGGGTTTTTTAAATATTCATGTTTGTACTAATTTTGTATATTGATAGGTTTGGTTTTCTGATAAAGTGGTTCAGAGGAAATTGTGTTTTTACTATTTTTATGTTTGTTCAGCACACTTGGTGGTGTACTCATGGGGTGCCGAGACTTCATTACAGGGGAAACCAAGGAGATTTTATATCATGGTATGTTCTGGTTGGTTTGTGCTAACATGTGAGGTTGTTTCAGTTATTCAGTGAGTGTGTTTTTTACATGATTATGATATCTGGTTGGGAAGTTGTTGATGGTTATCGCACTATGCTGGTAAAGACAATTGCTTTGTCAAATGGAGTTAGAGACGTACTAATGAGTTTGATTCCTGTTTCTCAGCTCATAATATATTATGTTTCATGGGTATGACTTAGGGTTTAGGTAAGTTCAAACTTGATCCAGTTGAAGTGGCTATATGTGACTGAAAATTGTTGTTATTACAGGTCTTTGTGGAAACATGGTTCACCAAAACTCTAAAAGAAAGCTTATAAAGCGATATTTTGGTCAAGTATAAATGTTGGTCATTAAGATTTTGGTGGAAGTGGGACTCCTGGTCATTGCATTTGTAGAGGTAACAAAACTTATACACACTCATGGTTGGATTGTTTAACTATAAGTGTTGTTGATGTTATGTTTTAAATCCATTTTGTTTGAAGTTTTTGCAGCTGGATTAAAAGTTTGTACATAAACTCTTAAGGTGTGCTGTTATGGACCTCCATACAAGTGGAAAATGGAAAGTCTTCTTGGTAAGGATCTCAATTGACGAAATTTGTGGTTTCTCAGCTAAGGCTTCTATTAATTCTACGTGTGTTAATTGCGATTCTCTGCTAGCATTTGCAAGCAGTTTACACTGTTTCCCTTTCACTTAAAATAGCGAAGGAGTAGAACGTAATTGGAAGGAAAATAAATTAAAGTTCCCATACCTGTAGTTGGTAGTAACGGTAACGAGTCTTAAACAAGTTTTAAGAGATGGATTATTTCGGGAGTTTATACATCAAATTTCAATGCATGATGCAATAGTTATGTTTGAAACACCCGTAGTAGATGTGGAGGTCTTAGAAATGAGTGCTCTTGTATTTGTGATGGAAACCTCATTACATATATACTTGTGCTATTAAGAAAAGGTTTGTTTCTCTTGATTTAACTTTGTTTCCGTGTTAGGATAAACCAACATGTATTTTTCTTGATCATAAACTTATGGAACGATAATATTGGTGACTCAATACTTCAGTTAGGATGATGTTCATGTTATTCCTTAAATTGGGCGTCTCAATTTTTACTACTTTTAAGTCTCAGTGTTCCTTGTTATCTTGTTGAAATCTCATGTCATTTGGATTTCTACAACATGCAGGTACACCGCAGAATACGGAGACAAAGCACAGATTGTGGGAGATGATCTCTTGGTCACCACCCCAAAGGTTAATAATCTGGCAACTAATTTTCTTGATTTCTTCATCTTTCTGAAGTAAATAAATTGACATTTTGCAGATAGTTGAGAAAGAAATCAAAGAGAAGTCATGCAGCTTCTCAAGGTAAAACATCAGTTTTATTTTCGTAAAGGTATGGCCAGAATTACTTGAGACTCTTTCTTATGAACCCACTCATGGTACAGGTTAAACAAATTGGATCAGTGACTAAGAACATTGAAGTCGTGAGGATGTCCAAGGTATCTTCTAAGGAGGATAGTTAGGTACATTGGTGTAATCACAACATCCATTTCCCACTACTGAGATTTCAAGGATACAAAAGCAGTAGAAACAACAGTCGTATCATTCTGCAATTTTCTCTTGTTCATCATAAAATTGTCCAAGTTGTCTTCAGCCAACTCAACCTAACTTGTAAGAGGTAGTTTTAAGATTTCGATTAAGTATGTAAAAGAAATTGAAGGAATATATGGAGAAGTCCTTGGTAAAATGCTATTTAATTGTATGATGATAATTGATTTTTTTTCTTTTTCTTTTTTGTGATTTTGAATCCTAGTGTTAACTAAATTCAATTATGAGTTTTTTTTTTTTTAAGTGATTCAATTATGAGTTCGGGTAACAATGAGTTTTTATCTGAATTTGTTGTAATTTCTATTTATTTTAGTTTGACTCTGAATTTTAAATCAGCTCAATCAGATCAAGGTTGCAATCGGCCAATTAGACCACGATTTTTTTTTATAAATAAAAATTAAATCTCACAGCCTTGAGTCAAGGTATCGTACCTAATACGATGATCGAAAGTATCGTAATTCTGAGTCAAATAGAAAGTGTCTTTTCAAAAAAAGACACTGAATCTACGGCACTTTCAGCGGCAACTCCATAGTGTCGTATAACTCACCAATAAGACACTTTCCAACTATCTTAAAATGGCTTTTTTCCACTAGTGTCGGGATAATCTTCAGGTCTGTCTATCCCCTTGCCTTTGTAACGGGTCAAAAAAGCCTTCAACCCATACACTTTTAATCCAAATGAGTGTAAGTCTCTAGACGTTGGAATTCCTTCAATATCATTTGAGTACAAGGGGAGCATCAATTTCCATCTTCCTTCTGATATCCACTTTAACTGGTGTTGATGGTGGTTTTTAGTTTAGGGTTAAAATCGTAAAACACTAAACCCTAGCAGAAAGTAATGTCACAACATTTAAAAACAACAAGCATTTACTAGGCTCATTTACTGAAACCTTTAATGTGTCTCTAAAATAATTAAAGACATATATTTTTTCAAATTAGGTTCTGACAGCCAAACCTAATTCCTTTCGGCTAATCAAAACTTGCCTGACCAAACCAACCGTGCCAAAGCATGCCAACCATGCTAGACGCACCTCTGTGCCAATGGCAAAACATGCCAGCTACACCAACCGCTCCAAGGCATGCCAACCATGCTATCCGCACTCGTGCCAATGGAAAATCATTGACCACACCAACAAAATAGCCAAAGAATGCCAACCATGCTAGCCGCACCTCTGTGCCAATGGCAAATCATGCCAGCCACACCAACCGCGCCAAGGAATTCCAACCATGCTAGCCGCACCTCTGTGCCAATGGAAAATCATGCCAGCCACACCAACCGTGCCAAGGCATGCCAGCCATGCTAGCCGCACCTCTGTGCCAATGGAAAAACATTCCATCCACACTAACCGCGCCAAAGCATGCTAGCCGCACTTTTGTGCCAATGGAAGATCATGCCATCCACACCAACCACGCCAAGGCATTCCAACCATGCTAGCCGCACCTCTGTGCCAATGGAAAAATCATGCCAGCCACACGGATCGCGCCATGCAAAACACATCTCACCATGGCCCCTCATGCCGCGCCACCATGATGGCATTCCCCTTGTGGCTACCAAAGTGAAGGCGTGCAACAATCAACGGTTGCCCTTCAATCCCAGGAGCAAATCCTGGCCGCCTAAAGTTACCTCACGAATTTTGCCCAAAACCCTAGCTTAATCACGCACCTAGACAAGCTAGCCGCGCCATGCCAAACACACCTCGCCATGGCCCCTCATGCCGCGCCACCATGCTGGCCTTCCCCTTGCGGATACCAAAGTGAAGGAGTGTAATAATAAACGGTTTCCCTTCAATCCTAGGAGTAAATCCTGTCCGTCTATGGTCCACTCACAACATTTAGCCTAAAAACCTAGCTTGGTCACGCAATTAGCCAAAGCTAGTCACGCCATGCGCCTATGGCTAGCCATTGGCCCCACATGCCAAGCCAAAACCGCACCTAGCCCTATCTAGTCATACCTTGGGCCCATGGATACCCCTTTGCCCCACATGCCAACCCAAACCAAACCTAACAAAGCTAGTCGCGCCATGCAAAACACACTTTGCCTTGGCCCTAGTCATGCTAGTCACGTCATGCCTAGCCAAGCGCTCTTTCCTTGGCCCTAACCATGCCATACGACCATGGAAAACCCTTGGCCCCACATGACAAGCCAAACCAAACCTAGCCAAGCTAGCCGCGCCATGCCAAACAAACTTTTCCTTGGCCCTAGCCATGCTAGTCACGTCATGCAAAGACAAGCGCCCTCGCCTTGGACCTATCCATGCCATACGCCCATGGCGAACCCTTGCGGCTACCAAAACAAAGGCGTGAAACGTTCAATGGTTTCCCCTCCTCTCAATATGCAAAATATCGACCGTCGAAGGTTACCAGGCTAGCAAGTTCCCCGAGCTCAACTTGCCAAGCCACAAAAACGTGTTACATGTTTTCCAAAAACATTCGGGACATCAACACAAAATGGGGGATCCTCTTTGGGTATTGGTTTAGCGATTTAAAGTGTGCGTCGTACACTACTCCCTTCATAAGGAAGTGTCATAAGGGTGAGGAAGCTAGTAAATACAGGAAGTTATGTGGGAAACATTCATGGGACATAAAGCCGTGTGTTAACAACTTTATGGAATATAAATTCCATAACAGTTTCATGCGTTAACCACTTTATGGAACATGAAGTCCATGCATACGGTTACCACCTCCTCCCATTTACTTCCCCACTCCTTAATGATACAAGGGTACGTTTCTACTTCGACTTGTATAAATAGGTCTTACCTTTTTCCATTTGAACAACAAGTTCATTCGGAGAAGACTACACTCAGAAATACTTACTTGCTAGGTCTCCTCGTGAGATCTCTTGCTTTTCAGATAACAAGTCGTAATAAACCAACTAATCTTCCATAATCAACTATTCTGGTCTCACCACTTTCCTTGCTTCCCTCCCCAAAACCAACCCATTCTCCTCCAATTTGTGACCGAAGCAAGTCTGGAACGACCATTTATTGGTTTAGGCCGGACTTGTACAGATTTATCTCTCGGATTTAAAGTACTCCCTTGCAGTACATTGTTTAGGGTTTAAAATGTTTCTCACCTTCACACCCACAATTACCGAAATCAACAGAAACTATTTTCACCTATAAACAATTGGCGACCACAGTGGGAGAATTGATCTATCGGTTACAATGTCAATTTTAGACTGTCGATCTCGTTCTTCGACCCAGATGTCAAGATGGTAAGGGAAGGCGACTTACTTTGACTCAGTTACTCGACGACTCGATTGTCAGTCATGACATGACAAGGGATGACTGGGGACTTCCCAGAGGATAGAAGCAGACGATCCGCCAAAGGATCAATGAATCGGTTATCAGACAACTCAGCAACGACTCGGAATACTGGGGACTTCCCACGGCCGTGTTTCTCGTAAAGCTTGGTCCTACACTCGGAAGGTCTACTTTTCATCAGAAGACCTGAGAAACCGAGTAAGTCTTATCTAGACAGAAATACGTTGTTTGCTTTTTCATGTTCTAATAAAACCTATAGCCATGTTTCATCCCATGTCATCTACCAACACACGGTTCCAAGGATTTCCTGGGGTGTCTGCATCACTTTCATTCATAGCCAAAGACAATTCAATTCTAAACTTTTCATTCAAAAAAAATAAAATATAATCCAAAACCGTCAAGGTAGCATTTATCTACTAACCCGAGAAACCCAGAAAATCAAAAACCATAAACCAGGCGCTTTGTTTTCCTTTAAAAAAAAAAGTCACCTACCCATACATGCCTACTTTGCACAACAATGATTACCTGTCACACGTTACTATGGTGACATTCGAAGAATTATTTATGATGAGGTATTTCCACAAGTTTATGAAAGGCGTACCCATGGCTAGGGATTACACCAGTTCAGAAGAAAAATATTTTTACAGATTTATGAAAGGCATACGGTATGCGTATGTCGAAGCGTGAAGCGTCGCTTCATGGTTGATGTTTGGAGCGGATGTTTCCTTATAAATAAATTAGTGTAACTAGTAATTATAAATTTATTAGGAAGATAATAGCATATAAATTTTATATAAGTCTAATTTTTATCAAAAAAAAATTGTGTGTACACCAATTCAACCTACTCTAGACGAGTGGGAGATGGAGTGTTCAATTCCCCATTAAAACATGCATATTTTTCTTTTAAAAGACTTAAAAATTTCGTCGAAATGCTGAAATTCGAAGCACGAAATGCTGAATTTGAAGCGAAGCGTACGCTCTGAATCGTGAAGCGTACGCTCCAAGAAAGATGAGCTTCACATGACCGCTTCAGAGCGAAATGCTGAAATTTGAAGCGAAGCGTACGCTCCGAAGCGTGAAGCGTACTCTTTTAAAAATCATGGGCATACCTATGGCTATGGTTTGCACCATCACAAGAAAACAATAAGACAAAATGAAAGAGAAACGTTGGAGTACATAGATGGAATATGCTTGCCCACATTATCACTACCGCGCTACCGCTAACACCAGGATGTGATAACAAAGATACAAGGTAAAAAGGGGAGCCAACCCCTTTCATAAGCATAACACTTCTTGGAATTTGAATAAAGAAAGGATTTCTTGTTTGAGCTACGTCTGGAAAGAGGAAACTGGGCCAGCAAGAACAAGTCTGCGCCATACCAAGCCAGTGTTGTGCCAAGCCAATAGTCTGCGCAATGCCCAATCAACAATCTGCGCCATGCCGAATCCAATGACAGACGCGCTTACCAGACACACTTCCCGGACGTGCTTATCAGACGCGTTTTCCAGATGCGCTTCCCAGACGCGCTTCCCAGATACTTTTCCAAGACACGTTTCCCAGACGCGCTTCCCAGACGTGCTTACTAGACTCGCTTACCAGATGTGCTTACTAGACGTGCTTACCAGATGTGCTTTCCAGACGTGCTTACCAGACATGCTTACCAGACACACATGTCAGGCACACATGCCGCACGCGCATGCGGGCCGCAATACCACACCCTGCGCTAGCAGCTTGCATCCTTCCAGCGATAACATCTTGCGCCCTTCCAGCGCCATCTTCCCGGCTCCATAACCAGCCAAAGCAGCGCCATCCTCATCCTTCGAAACATCGCCATGGTTCCAGCACTTCGTGACTAAAACCGCGCCATCGCTGCACGATACACCTATGATCACCAGAACCAGAGCTGCTTCCGTCACCCTAACATTTCTTCAAGTATGACAGATCCAACCATCACCAGAGACACTGCTGTTCTACCATCAAGGAAAGATACTGGAAGATCCGGAATAAGCAGACCCCCTTTTACCACTGTTGATTTGATGGAAAGACAAAAGGTTCTCGTAAGGCCCAGACAGACGTGTTTATAACTCGGAAGAAGATACATATTTCCTCAAGACAATGATGGAGCGACCACCTTAAGAGTCATGTCAACCCAAGAGGGATCTGGAAAATGAATACTTTTAACATACGGCGCAGTAACTTCAGCAGGACGTTCCTTTATAGATGAAGGGGCTCGCGTTGCCATTGAACGCCTTGTATAATGGAGTCAGCAATCCAATTTCATCACACGTGAAGATCAGGGACGAATTTTCTAAAATAGAAATCAAAGGAAATCAGTAACCCTCCTAAGTTCACAAAGACCCTCTTCCCGTCAGGACCTGTACAATGGGGAACTTGGCCCACAAAGTCGTACAGTCTATGATGAAACAGTAATATGAGATTTTATATTTCTCTAAGGCATAGCGTCAAGACATATTTTCATCCCACAACCGCACTATATCAGAAAAGCAGAAGTTTCCATCCAGGGAAGTCGTTCCCAAACCCCAACCTCTCCTGGAAAGCACGATCGATAGATGAAATAAGGGACTCTTAACCTCCGTTAACTTGAGGGGTGTCGAGTTTGGTAGAATGTGACGCAGCCTCTGACTTCAACATAGTAACCTTCAAGGCTCTGAGAGTTGCAAGGCGTCGTTTCAACAGTCTCTACAGAAGTGGCTCCGCTTCAACGTTCTCCATCAGCGGCTCCGCTTTAACGATCGCTTCAACAACACTCCTCCCTGCAAAGGGTCATGTCACCACGCTCCCCATGTCAAGGATCATCCATCCAATCTTCATGGTGATGGCCGCCCTCTGATCCAGCTCTCCAAAGCTCGTGATCATGGACAACTTACTCGCTTACTCATCCAACCAACCTACTTCGTTACCGCGACAGTATAGTCTCTTCTGATTACATCCGCTGCCAAGAGATGTTTCCGCTCATTTGTTGATACTGGTCAGAGCTTCACCATATCAGCAATCACTACAAGGTAACCCATACTCCTCCATGTTCTAAGTTCCATGTGGAAGTAGTAAAAAAATCACCAGTACGAACGCACGATGGTGATGTCTTTATCATGGTCAACCCACTGACCATACAAGATGGAAACATGTAAACCATACTTGGGGACTCAGGGTATGCACGGAATCCCTTCACTGTCAAAGCTCAAAAGACTCAGTCAACCAAGAATCCGTACCCACAACAAAGTCATTTACTCTTCAAGGGTGCAGCGTAAGAACATCGTCATTTCTCTATTTAGAAGACACATTCAACACTTTACGAGGTCGCGGAGGATACCAAGGCTGCACTATCCAAAATATTTCATCATGTAATTTCTGAGCAGTCCAGTGTCACATCTAGAAGAGTATGATAGGCTTATATCAAATCCCGTGGACGGGGATTCAAGGCGATGTAATGAAAGTAGGTTACACATGGGGACTACCAGCATGAGACGCTTTCACTCCCCTCAACCAGGTTATTACTGATTTCAACATCATCACCGTCGAGGTTTTGCGAGCCGCGGGAATTTCTCAACATAAAACGTACATGTGCACCGAAGACTCCAAAATTAAAGCATGCCAGAAGGTTACATTCACATGTTCATTCATGCTATCATATCAAACCAAAGTGTAACTGGGGACTTCTCACCACATCCCATTCCGTACGATAGTCCAAGATTCAGAAGATGGTTCGAAGAACGTAACTTGGAACAAAGTCCCAAGAGACTTGATAGCAGCACGTCGGCAATGGTATGTATCCCTATTTAATCCAGGGGCGCCAAAAGTTTTCGACCATGCAAGCATTCATAACACATCATCATCATGATCAAAAGGACCACTGAATAACCTAAGATAGAGGAGGGACCGACGACGCAACCACAATCTCCAAGATTACCCCTGACGTGATCGTTTCCGAGCATATAGTTCATCCATCCTCCCCAAGAATATAGCGGAGTTTTTGTAAATTTTTTGAATCCACTGGAGAGACACTGCAGACAAAAACACGGATCCATACGAACAACAGAAGAACATAAGAGGGTCGATACCTCTTTTCATGCAGACAGAGTTTTTAGAGCTTGAGCAGAATGAGTATTCCATCTTACTCCATGGACGGGAATATGCCGTTTTCACCTCCTAAGCAAGCTCGAAACCTGAATATTCCATCGTGTGGAGGTACAAAATTCTGTTTTGTGTCTGATAAAGGGGTGGATCATCAAAATCCGAGTCTGTACGTGGATTCTACATCGATTCTAGTAAATGGTGCTAATTAGGGTTTCGGCGTGTCAAGCCCTAAATCACAAGAACTTCCCTTGCAAGCGTTTCCCTTCCAAGGCGCTTCCCTTACTAGCGTCATGCCCTGCCAAGCACCTTAAAGAGCGACCCACAACCGTTCCATGCACGTCAGTGCTAATTGGTCCCCTTAATGCCAAGTCCATGCTAGCATCCCCGCTTGCGTTCAAAAGCCTAGACCTGAAGACACCCAATCATATCGGGATTTTTGCTAAGCTACCAGATGACAGGATTGCTGATGGTACCTACCTCTAGAAAAATATCTCTGAATAAGGAAAGAATTCCATGTTAAAGACGCGCATGAAGAAAGGAAATCGGTCCCACAAGAACAATCCAAAGAGGAAGTACTTGAAGACGTACCTATTTTGATCATCCAATTCACCGCTACCAAGCAACAAAAGAAGAAACAATAAAGGCGTGAATCAGAGGGAGAGGCCAGCCATCATTTTTATAATCGTGATACCTAGGAGTTCGAACAAGGAAAGGATTTCCAATTTTGAGCCAAGGAAGGAAAAGAGGAAACCGGTCCCGCAAAGACCAATTTCCACGTCTAAGACCACTCACGCCATACCACGACCCCACCGCGCCTAGCCGTCCATGTATACCATTACCGCGGCCCTAACCAAGCCACCTTTCCATCACCGCGGCCCCACCACGCCTAGCCGCCCCTGCACGTTCCACCATGCCATTGCTGCATCCCTCCCTATCAAGCCGCCGCTCCACTAACGTGACCCTATCATCTACGTGCGTATGCCTTTCCAATACCACGCCACCTCTTGGCCCCTCGAGCCAATCCATCCACTTACGTCACCTTGCAAGACTGCGCCCCTTTTGCCTTGGAGATGTACGACCAGACCAAGCCGGTAACTTTCGTCTCACCGCTCCACGGTCTGCATTTCAAGTATAACTTACGCAGAGCCTCCAACACCAGAAGCCAAAACTCTCTTCACCACTCAAAAGGTTGGTCGGATTCTTCTGACCATCTTTGCAATGATTTACACCTCGATTTCGTCCTTGTCTGTCACCATCATATGCTTACCTTGCAACAAGGCACCTGTTCCGAGCTAAGCAGGGGACTTAATGTTGATGGTGGTTTTTAATTTAGGGTTAAAATCGTAAAACAATAAACCCTAGCAGACAGTAATGTCACAGCATTATAAACAACAAGCATTTACTAGGCACATTTACTGAAACCTTCAATGTGTCTCTAAAATAATTATCGGGGTATATTTTTTAAATTAGGGTTACGACGAGCCAAACCCTAATTCCCCTCTGTGCCAATGAAAAAACATGCCATCCACACCAACTGCGTCAAAGCATGCCAACCATGCTAGCCGCACCTCTATGCCAATGGAAAAACATGCCAGCCACACCAACCGCGCCAAGGCATGCTAACCATGATAGCCGCACCTCTGTGCCAATGGAAAATCATGCCAGCCACACCAACCGCGCCAAAGCATGCCAAACATGCTAGCCACACCTCTGTGCAAATGGAAAATCATGCCATCCACACCTACCGCGCCAAGGTATGCCAACCATGCTAGCCGCACCTCTGTGCCAATGGCAAATCATGCCAGCCACACCAATCGCGCCAAGGCATGCCAACCATGCTAGCCGGACCTCTGTGCCAATGGAAAAACATGACAGCCACACCAACCGCGCCAAAGCATGCCAACCATGCTAGGCGCACCTCTGTGCCAATAGAAAATCATGCCATCTACACCAACCACGTTAAGGCTTTCCAACCATGCTAGCCGAACCTCTATGCCAATGGCAAATTATTCCATCCACACCGAGCGCGCCATGCCAAACACATCTCTCCATGGCCCCTCATGCCGCGCCACCATGTTAGTGTTCCCATTGCAGATACCAAAGTGAAGGCGTGCACCAATCAACGGTTGCCCTTAAATCCCAAGAGCAAATCCTGGCCGCCTAAAGTCACCTCACGACTTTGGCCAAAACCCTAGCTTGATCACGCAACTAGCCAAGCTATCCGTGCCATGCCAAACACACCTCACCATGGCCCCTCACGCTGCGCTACCATGCTGGCCTTCCCCTTGCGGCTACCAAAGTGAAGGCATGCAACAATCAACGATTGCCCTTCAATACCAGGAGCAAATCCTGGCTGTCTAAGGTCCCCTCATAACCTTTATCCTAAAACCCTAGCTTGGTCATGCACCTAGCCCAAGCTAGTCACGCCGTACTCCCATGGCTAGCCCTTGTCCCCACATGCCAAGCCAAAACCGCACCTAGACCAAGCTAGTCACGCCGTGCGCCCATGGCTACCCTTTGGCCCCACATTCCAAGCCAAACCAAACCTAGCCAGGCTAGTCGCACCATGCCAAACACAATTTTCCTTGTCCCTAGCCTTGCTAGTCATGTCATTCCTAGCCAAGCGCCCTTGCCTTGGCCCTAGCCATGCCATACGACCATGGCAAACCATTGGCCCCACATGCCAAGAAAAACCAAACCTAGCCAAGCTAGACGCGCCATGCCAAACGAAATTTGCCTTGGACCTAGCCATGCTAGTCACATCATGCCAAGCCAAGCACCCTCGCCTTGGCCCTAGCCATGCCATACACCCATGGAAAACCCTTGGCCCCTCATGCCAAGTCTAAACACACCCTAGCCATGCCACCCTATTGGCCTTCGCTACGCGGCTACCAAAACGAAGGCGTGCAACGATCAACGGTTGCCCCTCCTCTCAAGATAAAAAATATCGACCGTCGAAGGTCACCAGGATAGCAAGTTCCCCGATCTCAACTTGCCAAGCCATAACCACGTGTTACATGTTTTCCAAAAATATTCGAGACATCAACACAAACTGGGGGATCCTCTTTGGGTATTGGTTTGGCGGTTTACAGCGTGCGGCGTACACTATGCCCTTCATAAGGAAGTGTCATAAGGGTGAGGTGGCTAGTAAATACGGGAAGTTATGTGGGAAACGTTCATGGGACATAAAGCCGTGCGTTAACAACTTTATGGATCATCAATTCTATAACAGTTTCATGCGTTAACCACTTTATGTAACATCAAGTCCATGCATACGGTTACCACCTCCTCCCATTTACTTCCCCATTCCTTAATGAGACCAGGGTATGTTTCTACTTCGACTTGTATAAATAGGTCTTACCTTTTTCCATTTGAACAACAAGTTCATTCAGATAAGACTACACTCAGAAATACTTACTTGCTAGCTCTCCTCGTGATCTCTCTTACTTTTCTGATAACAAGTCGTAATAACCCAACTACTCTTCCAGAATCAACTATTCTGGTCTCACCACTTTCCTTACTTCCCTACCCAAAACTAACCCATTCTCCTCCACTTTGTGACCGAAGCAAGTCTGGAACGGCCATTTCTTGGTTTAGGCTAGACTTGTACAAATTGATCTCTCGTAATTAAAGTACTCCCTTGCAGTACATTGGTTAGGGTTTAAACTGTTTCTCACCTTCACACCCATAATTACTGAAATCAGCAAAAACTATTTTCACCTATAAACAACTGGTTAAATTTTACTATTTCACCTTCAGTTTTTATTCCGGTCAACATATACAAATCTAACGGTGTTAATCCTAAAAACAACATGGTCATAAAATTAAAGTTTGTATACTAAACTAAAATTGGTATCAAACTAAATAATTGAATCTCTAAAAATTAAAGTTTGTTGCTGAATTAAAATTAAATTTTGTTTCTAAATAACTTACCCCACTCGAAATCCTTGAAAAAGAACGTATTTGCAGTGTTCCACCAACATTCACAAATTACTCGCACAACTTGAGTCCTGTGGTTTTTGCCTTTCCTGAAATATAAACGCTGCCAAGGATATCTTCTCAAGGATGCGTGAACACCTTGGGGGAGTAACTCAAACACTTCAGTTAGCTCTCACCACCCACCTATTAATTTAGGTAACAAAACTCGCTCGGGATGGTTACATAAATGCGTATATTATACATCAGATCCAACTAGTTTCCTAACATTAGCGAACTCGTGATGTTTATCCCGAACCCATACTATATCACTATCTGCAACAGATTTTCCCTTTTCTTTCCTATTTCTTTTCCTTTGCCTATTTGTTTTGGAACTACTACTCATTTTTTAAACAACACTCTGCTTTGATGTAAACTGAAGAGAAGGGGAGAAAGGTTTTTGTGGATGAAAAATTAAGGGAATATGGGTATTTATAGCCGGTAGAGAACCAACCGTGATTAAATCGGTGGCAGTGTAATTTAAAACTGGCGATTTCTTAGAGACCTCTAGCGGTGTAGTGTCGACCGCTAGGTGGAGACTTGATCGCTTATAGTTTTTACCATAGTGGCGCGGCCAGTTTCCCAAGCCAGCTGGCATGGCAATTGGGTGGGTTTGGCATTTGCCATAGGAAGTTCCTAAAAATGAGTTTAGAAAACAGTTCTCAAATGCACTGTTAAACATGGCCTTATCTTTCGTGCATTCTCATCAATTGTCCTTGATTTTTTGCTATAAAGCCAATGCCATAAAAAAAACACAGATATAACATACAGATGTAAAACATGTTGACACAACACATGAACAAACATGTCTAGCGTGCTTTGATTTGTTGTGTCAAACATTAATGCATGTTGTGTTCACTGTGCCAGAGATTAGGCCCTGCTATGGCATAAAAGTAATCACGATATGAAGGTCTTGTGTTGTATAGATAGGGGTGAGCCATTGGCCCGTAACCTGTGGAACTGACTGGGACCAACCTTAATTTTGAGGATTGATGCCCGAACCATTCTTTAATGGGTTGGATGCAGATGGAATTCTTGAAACTAATGGACTACTGATCGGGCCCGCACGCAACATTGAAAATCCATTGGACATCTAAATCCGTTAAATTAGGGGTATATAGTTTTAGAAAATACTATGGATAATTCAGGAATAAGTAAATTTGTGCCTGGTGCTATCAGATCAGACAAGTTGATATATATCTGTAACATATCTATTGTAGCCTGGTGCTTATGGACAACAATATGTGACACTTTTTTTAAGGGTGCTAAGATATCTCTTGACTCAATTATCCACAGATGCAGGTTAGAGATTGATTTGTTACAGCAAGAAACCTTCAAGTCAATCAATTCAAGTTCCTAGACAGTCTAGAACCAATCTTCACTGGAGTCACCCCACACCCACCCCCCCTTAATACTGTTAAAATTAATGTTGATGGTTCATTTAATTATGATAATGGAACAGGTGGCATTGGTATTATAGTGCATGATTTTGCAGGTGCACACAGGAAATCAAAATGCATCTACTTAGAGGCATCTTGGAGTCCATAGCATGTTGAAAGGAAAAGTCTATGGGAGGCTTTCAAGTGGGCTGAAGAGATGCAATTAGTGAATGTTCAATTTGAAATGGATTCGCAAATTGTTACAGATGCAGTTAACAAAAACAACACAACAGCAGACCGGGGACTTCGAAATTTGCTTCTGGATATCAAATCTGTTTTCTCAAATTATAGTTCTTGGCAATGCAATTATGTACCCAAAGAAAAATAAATAAAGTGGGAGACATATTAGCTAAGTATGCTAGAGTTTCTAGTGTTAGTAGCGTTTGGTTATTATCTATCCCTGAAATTATTCATAATCAGATTCAAGAAGATGAAAACATTGTAATATCTGAAATTTAATCAATACATCTGTTGTTTAAAAAAAAAAAAAAAGTATCTTTGTGCCTGTGCTACGCATAAGGCATATTTTTTCTTTTAACTTGGTGTCCGTGGGGCTTTTCCCCGTCCCATGGAAATGTATTTTTTATTTAGTGTGTGCGGGGATTTTCCCCGCCCAGTGGCGACGTATTTTTGATTTGGTGTGGCGGGGAAAATACATTAAATAGGTGTAGGTGGAGAATATGTGCAAGTTTTATTTATTTTTCCTTTTAACTTGGTGTGCGCGGGCCTTTGCCTTGCCTCGTGGCAATGTATTTTTGATTGGTGTGCGCTGGGCGTCGCCCTGTCCCATGGGGTTGTATTTTGGATTTAGTATGCACGGGGCTTCTTCCCGCCCCATGGGGGTGTATTTTTGGTGTGGCGAGATAAATACATTAAATAGGTGGAGAATATTAAAAGATTTTATTTATTTATTTTCTTTCATTTTCACCAAAAAAAAATGTGGATTTTTTTTCCTCTTTATATATTAACAAGGGCTTTTATGCCCGTGCATTAATTCACGGGCTAGTGGCATCATGGATGTTGTAATCCAATTTTTTCTCTACATGCAAGCGTTATGTGCTCCACGAGGAGCTTAATTGGGCTCATGCTGCTTCTTCTTCAACTCCGTCTTCGCCCGCTGCATTTCATCTTTGGTACTTAATTAATTATTGTTCTTCTAAAAGAGTTGGAAATCTTTGAGTTGGATTCTGTAACTCATTTCTCTCTGCACCCCCATTAGCTGCTACCTGCAATTGCATCCTTCATCGATATAGTATAGTTCATATGTTCTTGTCTTGCATGTCATGAATGTTGTTTAGATCCGAGAGCACGAAAGATTGCATGAGTTCAAATTTAATTAGCCTGTATCCATTTCTTCCTAAAGAATCACTTAACATCTCATTGAGAATATACGAAGTCAAGATAATTATGTAATCTCAAAGAATGTGCACCTGTGGAGAATAACGAAGATGGTTATATAACTTATAAACTAAAAGAATTTTATTCTGTTTTCCCATGAAATTTATAGAGAATGCAGGAAATCTAAGCATTAAAGAGTCAGTAATTCAACTAAAAAGAAGCGAACAAATCGTCCACTTGGAAAAAAAGATTGGATGAATAAAGGTCCCAAGTCCTCCCATGTACATCTCTAATTTACTGTTTATCTATGAATCAAATACTTCCTATTAACACAGATCACAAAAACAATTAAAATAATATCATTGCAAAAACTCAAAAATGACGAAGTTAGTGTTCCATGAACTAATTGCAAAAACAATTAAAATGACGAATTCAACAAAAGAAACCCAACAAATAAAACTCATGAACTGAAATCTCGAGACGGGACTTCGTGTCTGAAGTTATCGTTTGTTATATTAATCAGATTAAAAAAAAAATCCTGAAATCCATTAAACGAAGGTCAACAAATTTGGCTAATATGATGGTTGTTTACCTAATTTTGCATGAAAGAAGGTACACTCTTTCTTCTTAAATGAAACTCCTTGCTCAATCCTATAAAAAAATCATTAACTGAAGTGAATTAGATATAAAAGATAATGGGATACACAATTTTGAACACCGCGTATGCCTAGGATAATCATTCTTTCTTTCAACAAAAATAAGAGTAAGGTCAGTATTCAAATCCTTAAATCGAAAGTTATACGCGGAGATTTGAAGAATCACATTCGACAACCATCTTCCGTCTATCATTGGTTTCTTGGGGCGAGTCACTTCATTTACCCTGGTTGCTATTGATTCGCCAACTTAATTCTTTTGATCCATTGTCCAACAGAAGTTTCATTTCACTCCTCGCTAGAGCTCTCATTCGAGCATTTTCGCTTCCATCTCCTTCCTCATCACTTAGGGAATACTTATACCATGACCTGTAGAAAAAATGGCGAATAACTCCGTAGTAGAAGTAGAATCATACCTGAGATTGGATCTTTCTTCTTCGTTTCCTCCTTTGAGTTGTTGTAGAATTAAATTTTTACTTTTCTTTTTATCTTTGCAACGGGTAATTCTGCATTTGAAAGTTGATGTCGGGAATTCCAAAGAGATACAAATACGTACTAAACGCAACAAAGATTAAAAAAAAAAAAAAAGCGTTTCCCAAAAACGAATCTGATCAAAAAGACCTTAAATCCGAAGTTATTAACTCTCTGTTAATTACCAAAGATGTTTGTGGTTGAAAACTTCTCAGTACTTAAAGGAGCCGGTCCATGAAAGTTTGAAGCAATGTTCTCCTTCACAAAATTCTCCAAGTCGTTTTGTTAATCAGAATCAAGATAAAGTGATAGGAAACCATGTAGAACTGAATTCTTACAGTTACTATTCTATAGTGGAAAAACAGAAAAATCTTTCTTTCTTCTCTTCAAGTACATCCAAATTGGAAGAAAACCCTTGTCTATACTGCATCTTGAAGAGTCCTTCAATAGAAGATGACGAAGAGGAAGGGGTCGGAGAGGTGTGTATTCAGTGGCGGAGCCAAAATTATTAAAGCATTGAAGAGTCATGTCCGTACTGATAAAAAATAAAGAGTCGTGGAGGTAAACATTATTTTCATCCATCTTGTTATTTGGTAACAATCGTTCACCAAGAGACGTATCTATTCAGCCTAATCTGATTGTGTTCACCAAAAGACGTATCTATTTAGTCTAATATGACTGTACATATGGGGTGTGACTTGGAATCTCACGTGGCGCTCTAGTTTTTCAATATTTCTGAAAATGAATATCTAGATGACACATGGGATTGAAGATTCTCCTTTATATAAGAAAGAATTGATTTGGAAAAAAAGAGTCTAAAAAAAGTAGTTACTATTGGAGTAAGAATAAAAGGAGATAAGAGAGGTAAGAAGTTTTTCATTAACCAGAGAGAGGGGAACCCCATTACATAGGTTTAGTGTTCTATTTATACAAGAGTAAATGGGAAACCATAGTATCTAATGGACCGCACATATCCATGGGCCATAGGACCTATAACACTCCCCCTTGTGCGTTCAAAATCGGAACTTCAAATGTGTTGCCTCGTTAAAACATTGACAAGGAAAACCCAATGAGACAAAACTTTGACGAAGGGAAAAGAGTACAATGTGTTGATAAAGCTGGCCACTTCTCTTCAGAAAAACCTAAAATATAAAAACCCTGTGGGAAAAAGATAATCTCAACCGGGGAGTGATAACCATGGTGTTGTTGTTGTCTCATTAAAAACCTTACCGAGTAACAAAACCCATTGGGACAAAATAAACTCGGTAAAGGGAAAAAGAGTTCAACCAACACTCCCACTGATGTCGACATCATGTCATTAGATACCCCCCTGATGTCGGCATCTCCCCCTGATTGCAATCAAGGGAGTTCAGACAATTTACTTAGTCCGATACTCTTTACGTGCTTTTCAAATAAGGACTTAGGAAGTGACTTAGTAAATAAGTCTGCCACATTCTCATCAGACGGTACTTTGTTGACTTGAATGTTTAAGAGACACTGTTGTTGCTGATTGTAAAAGAACTTTGGTGAAATATGTTTCGTATTATCACCCTTGATATATCCTTGCTTCATCTGTTCGATACAAGATGCATTATCTTCATAAATGCATGTTGTCTCTTCAGTGGTGGAATTCAAACCACTCATCGCTAGAATATGTGTAATGATATACCTTAACCATATACACTCACAAACCGCTTCATGTAGGGCAATGATCTCTGAGTGGTTTGTGGAGGTAGCTACAAGAGTTTGCTTGGTCGATCTCCAGGATATCGATGTGTTCCCTATGGTGAATACATAACCAGTTTGGGATCGAGATTTATGTGGGTCAGATAGGTACCCAGCATCAGCAAAACCAACCAAAACATTATTTGGGGTTTCAGTGTAAGGGGTTGATTTAGCAATCCTCCTTTCGTCCTCATAGGGATAAAATAGACACATGTCAATGGTTCCTTTAAGGTATCTAGATACATTCTTTATACCATTCCAATGACGCTGCGTTGGCGCTGAGCTATATCTAGCTAACAAGATCACTGAGAATGATATATCAAGTCGAGTACATTGTGCTAAGTACAATAATGCGCCTATTGCACTTAGGCAGGGAATTTCATCTCCCAATACCTCTTCGTCATCTTCCTTTGGACGAAATGGATCCGTTTGTATATCTAAACTTCGACCAATCATGGGAGTGCTAGCAGGATGCACCTTGTCCATATTGAATTGCCTAAGTATCTTATGGACATATGCAGACTGGTGGATTCGTATTCCACAGGCTCGGTGTTCTAGATCAAGTCCTAAACAAAACCGAGTTTTCCCAAGATCTTTCATATCAAATTCAGATTTCAGGTAGCTTGCGGTTTCTCTTATTTCATCAAGAGTACCTATTATGTTCATATCATCAACATAAACACCTATAATTGCAAATCCGGAACTCGTTTTCTTTATAAATACGCAGGGGCATAACTCATTATTTGTATATCCCTTCTCAATCAAATAATCACTTAGACGGGTATACCACATCCGCCCGGATTGCTTTAATCCGTAAAGTGAGCATGTCAACTTGATTGAAAACGCACTCCGTGGTTTAGAGTTACTTGATTCGGTCAATGGAAGGCCATCAGGCACTTTCATGTATATCTCCGAATCTAGATCCCCATAGAGATATGGTCTAACCACATCCATAGGCTGCATTTCAAGTCCTTCTGAAACTACCAAGCTAACTAAGTAGCGGAACGTTATGACGTCCATTACGGGAGAGTATGTTTCCTCATAATCAATTCCAGGGCGTTGTAAGAAACCTTGTGCCACAAGGCGAGACTTATACCTCAAGACTTCATTCTTCTCATTACGCTTTCTGACAAATACCCATTTATGCCCTAAGGGCTTTACACCTAGTGGGGTTAGCACTACCACACCAAATACCCATCTCTTTGCCAGTGAATTTAATTCTTCCTGGATTGCAACTTCCCATTTAGGCCAGTCTGCTCTTTTTTGACATTCTGCAATAGAGCATGGTTCGATGTCATTGTGCTCAATGATCTCTTGAGCAACAGTGTATGCAAATAAATCATCAATCTGCGTGGAGGATCTTTCCATAAACACGTATGCACTCTCATAATCCATAGAGATTTCTTTATTCTCTGGAATCATTTCAAACATCGGAGCATCCTCCGGTATTGATTCATAGACATAGCTATAATCAGAGACAATTTCATGAGAGGGATTATCTATATTGATGATAAATGGATCAGGTTGTTCCTTACTCGCTATTTTCTTTCTTGGGTGAGTATCTATCGAATCAGGTGGTCTTACCCTCTTCCTTTGGGGAGCCACGGCCTCATCTACACTTCCACCAAGTGTAGGTTTGACACCTCTATATAAGATGCCTTTTACCGTATTAGGGATTTCTAACCTTGCATGCACGTTTTCAGCTGGTATGTGTGATCTCGTCACTTTAGCAATATCAGTGAATGCATCAGGAATTGAGTTTGCCACATTCTGAAGATCAATAATTCTTTGCACTTCACTTTCACATTGTAAGGTGCGGGGATCAAGATGAGACAAAGTGGGGACACACCACGACAATTCCTGTCGTTCCCTTAGGAAATCCTTTTCCATACCTCCCCCTAACTACGGGAAGGTTGTCTAATCAAAGTGACAGTCCGCAAATCTAGCGATAAAGAGATCGTCTGTCAAAGGTTCCAAATAGCGGATAATTGTTGGGGATTCATATCCAACATAAATACTTAATCGTCTTTGGGGACCCATTTTAGTACGTTGTGGGGACGTAATAGGCACGTATACAGCACAACCAAAAATGCGTAAATGTGAAATATCAATCTCATATCCAGTTACCAACTGGTACGCAGAAAATGGTTGGCTAATAGTGGGTCTAAAGAGAATAAGTAATGCTGCATGCAATATGGAGTACCCCCAGGCAGTAATAGGAAGGTTAGAGCGCATAACCAATGCCCTAGCTATCATCTGTAACCTTTTGATGGTAGCTTCTGCAAGACCATTTTGAGTGTGTACGTGGGGTACAAGGTGCTCTACGTCAATTCTGATAGAAATACAAAAATCATCAAATCCTTTAGATGTAAATTCTCCAGCATTATCAAGTCTGATAGACTTGATTGGATAATCGGGGTGGTGAGCCCTTAAATGTATAATTTGTGCTAGGAGCTTTGGAAAGGCGGAATTTCTTGTGGACAGTAATGCAACGTGTGACCAACGAGTCGAAGCATATACCAGAACTATAAAATACCTGAATGGTCCGCACTCTGGATGTATAGGTCCACAAATATCACCTTGTATTTTTGTAAAAATGGAATGTTTTGTATCTTTAGCATAGGATGGTCTCGCTCCTGTCTTTGCTAAAGAACAAGCTTCGCAAAATGAGTGGTATGCTTTTGACAAAGTCCACGAAGTGGAATGAGAAAGAGGTTGCGCATCGGTTTCTTTATATGGAAATGGCTGGAAGACGTTGTTACTTTGCGTTGTAACTGTCTTTTGTCTCATTTTACTTTTCACTCGAAAGAAAAGATGTCCGTGTGAGTTATTTAAAACACGGATCATCATATCACGACCTGGGTGCCCCAAGCAGTCATGCTAAAGCTTGTATAAGTCACAGTTCAACAGTTCATCGTTGGTAACAACATTTGATTCGATAATCCGAATAGTGGTAGTGTACAAACCACAATAGTGACTCATTAACTTCTCTAAAATGTGTTTTCTTCCACATGTATTATAGATAATATTTATATATTCAATTCCATTTTCACAGTAAGTTTCCAAATAATAACCATTTGCATGGATATCTTTGAAGTTCAACAAGGTACGATTAGATCTTGGTGCATATAGAGCTTCCGTGACTTTAATCATCGTGCCATTTGGCAACAAAAATTGAGCATTACCTCGCCTAATGATTACTTGTGATGATCCAATCATAGTAGTCACAGGGGATTTATAAGGGATTAGGTCAACAAATAATTTCCTATTTCTTAAACTAGTATGTGTTGTACCACTATAAGCTTGGCACTCAATCTCTTCTGAGGATGAAATCCCTACAAATGAATGGTACTTCAGAGAATTCGGTCACATAATTCAATCATGCAATAGATTACCACAATAAAAATTAAATCAAAAGCATAATAAGTACCCATTAAAATAAAAATTGATCCATCAATAACAACGATAATATAAGACTACCTAACATAGTTTAAATCATCAAAAAAAATATTTAAACCAAAGTATGCTAAACCACAAAGCAAGAAAACAAATAGTTTTTAGGTTCAAAGGATAACTAAAACTAAAAATACTAAAATAACAATCAATCAAAGTCCGGTGTTTCCATAAGGGCATGGTTCTTGTTGCCCTAGAAATATGGAATGGTGAAATTGACATCTGGGCGTGATCATGTTCTTACACACAGTGAGCTTATTGATGTATAGATTCCCGGTACTTTTTGTAGCTGGATGCTACTTTGGCACTAGCTTTGCATTGATGGTACCAATGTCCGGAGATTCCACACTTGTAACAAGGTGCATTGTCATTCTCGACCTTCTTAGACATGGAGTTCTTATGTGTTTTTTCAACAGTGTTGCCCTTACCACTTGGTCCAGAAGTAACATCTCTGGGCCAGGTTTTTGAATGACCCCCATACCCATGGCTTCCACGCCAATGGCCTTTCCACGATGACACCTTTGTCCGCTTCCACATGGGTTATTATCCCCACGTGAGTATGGAGCATGAGAATATGAATCAGCATTTTTAACCCTCTTTTCTTTGGTTTGTTTTCCCTTGTTATCCTTGCCATAGTTAGCCTCGGGAATTTTATTCTTCCCAGGGGCTCTAGCATTGTTGTTTGCTAGAACTTCATTGTGCCTTTCAGACACTCGCAATAAGTTGATTAACTTACTGAAACTTGTGATTCTCTTATTATCAACCTCCATGCGATATTGGTTGGCTAGAATAATAGATGACAAATGGAAGGTAGACAATGTCTTTTGAATCAGATCTTTATCTGTGAGTTTTATCCCACGGAAATTGAGTTGTGCTTGTAGCTTAAGCATATCTCTTTGGAAATCACCTACCTTCACATAATCAAGAAAACGAATGTCATTCCACTGTTAATTCAATTGTGGGAGATGACAATCCTCAATTCTCCCAAAACGGCTTTCTAATGCATCCCACAGTTCTTTAGGACACATCATGTGTTGGTATCCCCAAAGGATATTAGGGTCAATGTGCACCTTCAAATATCGAAGGGCTTTAGCCTTTTCTTGTTCAGTTGCTGGGACAACATGTTTGTCAGTAGAGGGTATGATGGTGTGGGTGCATTCTTTTGCCACAAAAGCGATATTCACATCAGCCATCCAACGGTGATACTCAAGTCCATCTATGCCCAACTGTGCAAATTATTGTCGGATATATTCCTTCTTGCTCATCTATATAAAGCAAGGTTAAAGGACACTAGTATGACCCATTTCGATACTATACTCCCAAATAAACCAAGTTTCTTTATGGATTGAGGAAACCAAATATCTTTATGGTTTTCGTTGGCGACCCAGTCAACAATCAAATATCAACATAGTTTTCAAGGTTTACAAAGTAAGCAAACATTTACAAAATAAAAATAAAAATGTAGACACCATAGACTCACAGGTTACCGTAAAATGATTTAAAAGGGAATGTAAACAGACAAATAATTAAAGACACACGTTACATGGATCTAAGAATAAAAACAGTTATTTAGTGCAGACAAAAGAAATAAATAAACATATTTAGTGCAGACAAAAGAAAAAAAAACAAAAAAAAACAAAGAGACATGCAGTAAAATTTGTACACGACACATTTGGACAAAAACAACCATGTCATTATCAATCAAGGAATAGGATATAATGAAACATTGGTAATTACAATTGGAGAAAAACATTTGACATATAAAGACGAAATAGGAGGTAGCATGTGAACAGAGTAATACTACATAATTATTTACCTAGCAGATGAAGCAGTTGGTTTTGTAAAGCTTAAAAATAAAATAAACTAGTAGCATGGGAACAGGCGTGGTCTAGATCCAATAATATATATACTCTATTCATCACATCACATGCACACAATCAATCATAAAAATAGGGAAGAAACCCCTTTACTCACTCATTAGAAAAAGACAAACACACCTAATCCTAAAGAAAAAATGATTTGATTTGCAGAAGAGAGAGACATACATGACATCGATATAGGACAAAAATAAAACAAGATAGACAAACATAGCCAAGTACCATACTATGACGACTTCATATACCTAAATCTGATCAATACATTTTATATATCATCATATATCAACATCAAATAATACACCATGGAAATCTCAAAAAAAAAAAAAAACGTACCACGGGAACAAGTAATTATATTAGACAGATCTCGTGACAATTAAGGAAAAATAGAAAGAAAGAAAAAAAAATATGTGAAGATAAACAAACTCTTAGATCCGTTAGAGAACAACCATAAAAAAAAAATATGTGAAGCACCCATGTATGTGAATAGCACATCAAAAACAAACAAAATAGTTTTGCAAATCAAAACATAGCAGACAACTTTTGGCAGGTCTCATCACATCTACTCACATAAAGGTAATAATTGTAATAAAGAAATAGATTTAGGTAATACCTTTACGATTACCGATTAAAAGCAGAAAATGACAAGATAGAAGTACCAAAATCCCAGATCGCAAAATAGCCCCTTTTTTTTCTTCTTTTCAACGACTTTGATTTGATTGAGGAGCATAAGACAGATCTAAGAAAAAAAAAAGATTTCTTAGCAGCAGGGTTAGAGCTCGTTGCTGATGACGTATTGGAGTAAGAATAAAAGGAGATAAGAGAGGTAAGAAGTTTTTCATTAACCAGAGAGGGGAACCCCATTACATAGGTTTAGTGTTCTATTTATACAAGAGTAAATGGGAAACTCTAGTATACTAATGGACTGCACATATCCATGGGCCATAGGCCCAATAACAATTACTGGATTTCCATATTCAATTTGGACTTCCATAAAATTCCAAACACGGTAAGTTAGTTTTCCTTTTAAGTTTGTAATTTTTAAACCAATCATATGTTGTGAAATGTCCTCGCCTAAATATTGTCAGGTCATGAATTCCAAATTGAATTTGGTTTCCTTTTTTAAATCTTTTTTCTATTCTTTGTAAACCAATCTTATGTTGTCAAGTGTCCTCACCAAAACGCTCGTTTCACAAAATTCAAAAAACCAATTTCGGCCAATAGGAAGCGAGGGTTTCCTCACCGTTCAACGTGGGAACTTTATCTGTTTAGGCCTTTTAGGCTTTAGATTAAGGTATTTGCTTGGTGTGTTTTCCATGGAACTTTCATTTTTATTGGGCGACATAAGGGAGTCCTTCTATGTGTTCACTATAAGGGATAAAAATGCAATTGCACGCAACATTTTTTTATTTTCTTTTTTATTGCAAAAATTGACCGTTGATTGGTATTTTTTCCACAATGTTGGATCGGCAACCGGAGAGTCATCAATCCGGACTACAGTTTTGCGCAATCAAAACGATCGGAAGTCGAACCGATTTATTATAATTGGGTGTGAAAATGGCAATAAAACCATTACCTATACTTTAAATTTTGATCCTAACCATTGATTAGCAGAAAAATTCAGCTACTCGCTCTAAAGCTGCTGGTGTTATTATAAACCTATCACAAAAAACCAACCCCCTATAGTTCCACCGAACCGCTCCCGAACTTTGGTTCCTTTCTTCGGTCGGCCCCCCACCGCATTGCAGTAATCTAGTGTCCTTATGTAGGATATGTAGGTTTTATAAAAAGTCATTTTTATTGACTTTATTTCTTTATTATATATTTTAACTAAAACAAATTAACTCCATTGAATTATCGGTATCCATTCCGTCCATCCGTACATCCATCAAGTACAAATTCGTTGGATGTTGGATTGGGTACGAATGCCAAATTTAAAATCCGTAGTGCATTGGATTGGATGCGGATGAGGTGAAAACAGGTTCATACTACCCCATGCTCACTCGTATGTGCAGATACAACTGTTTCACACTTGCACTATCCCACTGGATTTGTGAAAAAGCCCATTATGTTAATTCCTGCCAATTTTTCTCCAAGATCAGTGGTGTGCAATGGACGGACGGTTGCGGATTAGGGGTCACCCACAACCAAACCGTAAAAGTTGCGGTTTTTGAAAATCAAACCGTGTCCTGTCCAATCACCAGCAGATTTCTCATTCGTGGATCAGCGGATGATACGGGCCGGTTGCGGATTAACCGTGGATTTACTCAGGAAAAAAAAAAGTAAAAACAAAATACTAAGTTAAGAAACTAGAAATCTAGAAATTTTAACACAAAAGATAGTACTGGTAACACAAAAGAGTATTGTATTTTTTTGATAGAAACAAAAAAGTACAATTCTTGCAACAACGGTTGGTAAACTATCAAATGCAACAAGACTGGTGCCAAGCCAATGGAAATTCTGCTGCCAAAAAAGAGTTCATCATCGATTTATGAATCATTGAAGAGAGACAGTAGGGTTCATCAGCGATTTATGAATCATGGAAGAGAGACAGAAGAGTTGTCATCGATTTAGGTTTCTGAGTTTCTCTAGGATAAAAATGTTTATATATATGAAACTCAAACTTCCAATATTATCCTTAGTAATTATATTTACCACCCTACGATGCGGTTTAATCCGCGGATTTACAAAACCAACCGCAACCAAACCGCTAAACCTTGCGGATTTGAAAACTCAACCGTAACCGGCCCATAGACTCTTGCGGATTGGTTTTCACCCGCAATTTTGCGGACAATTGCGGGTGAAAACCGCAGTTCCGGTTTTTCTGCACACCCAGGGGGACCCAATAAATTCCACACACAAACCCTGACTCGAACCGGCTTTATATAACGCTCGATGGCACCGACACTCCTACAACCACAGTAAATATTAGAATTCTACAGGTTTAGTTAGGGTTTACGGAGAAAACTTTCTGGACGGCTGGACGTGAGGAGCTTCAGGATGCTTTCAGTTACCAGTAATAACAAAAGCTCAACATCATCGGCATCGGCTTCGGCATCGACTATAGGCAACAGCAGTGATATTTTAATAAAAATTCTATATTGTTTACCAGTCAAATCTTTGTGTTTATTTAAAATCGTATCGAAACAATGGCAATCTCTAATTTCTGATCCATACTTCGGAAGAAACTACAATCTTCAGAGTCATCATCGTCTTTCTATGGCTGCACTGTTTATGAAGAAAACACTGATAGAACTTGGAGAGGTGACAGAATCCGAATTCGAAACTTTGGTCATGGATGAAAGAAACGGTATTGATTATGTTCTCTTCAATACTCCAATTGCTTTTGAACATGTCTTGCAAATATTTTTTGCTCAATCTTGCAATGGTCTTATTCTTTATAAAAGTGAGGATGCTGGTTACCACACACGTTATGCCATATGCAATCCGTCCATGAGGCGTTGCAAAAAGCTTACTTGGCGAAAACCTGATGTCTCTCTAATTCTGAGTGCCAGTATCGCTTTTGATCCCGCAAAATCAAGTTACTTCGAGATTGTGGGTGTCCGCCAAGAAGATACCAGCAAAGACATATGTCACATAGAAATCTACTCTTCCAAGACAGACTCTTGGAGAGCCGCAGGATATCCCTTTCCATTCACTAATCCTGGTACATTAGCTCAGTCTGGTGTGTATTGGAATGGTTCAGTGCACTGGATTGACAAGTGGTCGGGAACACTCTATTATTATGATATTGATTGTGAACTAATGAAAAAAATAGCAACCCCTACGGATCCCATGAAATATTTTGGTAGGTCTATCGTATACTTCAATGAGTGCAGGGGAAAGATTCATCTAATGGAGACGTGCAAGTACGACATGCCCCTTTTTGATATTTGGGAAATGCGTACGGACTATACGGGATGGAATCACATGTATTATGTTGATCTTAGTCCATTAACAACGGTATACCCTGGCCGTTTTGATTTGTATGTTCTGCTTATTGATGAGACCGAAGATTCATCCAGATTGATATTATGGAGGGACAAGGTGATATCATTTGACCTTAAAAAGAAGAGTCTTAAGAAATTGTATGATGTTAATCCAGATGTTTCGATACAAGGATTTCATTATATCGAAACACTTGCTCATTCTTGAATGTTGCTTTGAAGCAGCCAAACACATTATTCTAGTACCTGTAGCTAGGTATTCAAGTTCATAGATAATGGTTTTTTTTTTTTTGTTGCTGTAGATGGCTTCTTATATTTTGCATTAATAGTCGTAAACTCCTAATTCTGGATTAATAGAGAAAATACTGCTTTATGTTTTTTCTTTGAATACCACAGTATATGAAAGAGGATAAGCAACTAATCTTTTGATAGTACAGTCTTGAGTTTGGGTTCCCATAAGCATGGCTCCCTAGAATTTTGAAAACATTAGCGTTATCAGAAACATATAAAAGATTGTTCTCTGTTGAGGATATTAGTCCCACACTGTTAATGTCCTCTTAATAAACTTAAAATATAATATGAGATTCTCCACTCATTGCCAATTAGTTTTGAGTTGGATGACCATATTCTAACATGGTATCAGAGCTAAAGGTTCACTAGAATTGAAATTAGATTAGGTAGCCTAGGTACAAAAAAAAAAACAACTACTTGTTCTTCCCATGTCGAGACAATTTCCTCCCCTCTTTGGTCAAAAGTTTTGCTGCTCCATTGGCTTTCCTAATTGCGTATTGAGTACCTAAGGAAGATACTTATCTGATAGTAGTTTAGATTCATCTAAGATTGCTGACATTGCCACTTCATTGTGTTACTTTGTGTTACTTTTTCTTTGAAGATAGTTGATTATTGATTGATAGTCCCCCTCAGTGACCAAATTTTGCATATTTTTCTCCTTGGCCATTTGACAGCTTGTAGCAGATTTACAGCTTCTGCTTCATCCGCTGAGGCAATTCTGAAGTTCCCATGTGCATGTCTCCTTTGAAAGTACGCACCTGTACAGTTACGAAGAATCAAACCAAAGCCAAATTTGGAAATAAAAGAAAACCAAGATGCATCACGATTCGGTTTCAAAGTATTCATCATAGGTGATCCCAATTTATGTTGACATCAACATGTTTAACAGTTAGTTGCTGTTTTGTGAGTTTGATTATTACTTATGTTTCAGTAGTTGAAATGCCACTGGGTAGACACAGACTATGTTATGAAAGGAGAGCTAGGCGTTGGCCTTAGCGCACGAGTCGCAACGGACACCTAGATAACAAACGGCGTTAGGCGCCAAAAAGTGAGCAATTTTTTTTTCTGGGCGCCTAGCGTAGGCACAACATACATACAGATATCTGTAAGGGTGTATTTTCATTTTCATTTTTTTTAAAGCATCTCTCTTTCCGAATAAACCATCATTTTCATGATGCTGGCTATTGATTGAGTTCTATTTCCCTACAACCCATGTTTTATAGCTCTCTGAAAAGGAAGTTGGTGATTGTTAGAAATTACTCCCTGATTTGAGGTAACCTCCAGAAAAAAAATGCTGGATAATGGTCCTAGATATTTTCCTTTCCCATGATCGTTTTACATTGGTAACGATAACAATAATGACGACGACATTATGGAGGGTGATTCTAGTTTGTATTTGCATGGATCCCAACCTGGTAGCGTCAGTACTCAATATTACATCCATTGGACAACCTAAGTGTAGGACAACTTGGTTCTGGGTTCAGCGAACTCTTTTTCGAGGCACCAATACTCCGGATAGAGCCGGGATTTCAGGTAAAAAGAGAAACCAAGTGTCTAATCCAACGGTAATAAATTTGATATACATGTTCAAGTGAACAATGCCAATCACCAGCACCAATTACTGATCAAAATATGGAAAGGAAGATAACAGTCCGTGACTCAATGATCCAAACATGGAAAGAAGATTAGCACATGCAAAGAAGAATATGTGATTGAGAATTTGATGTAATTAGTTTTAATTTCTTTGATTTATTTATAGGAATAAATTTAATTCTCTTGATGTAATTATAGTATAAGGATCTTCATCACTAATTTTATGTAATTGTACTATCAGTATATAAATCAAAGTCTTTTCTTGGTCGATCACAACAGTGAAAAACAAAACCAAAATTTCCATTTTATAAAACGGTTAAAAATGAAAACGAATAAAACAAAGAGAAACGAAGAAATAAAATTAGGGTTTATGGAGTAAACTTTTGTGCCGGCCAGACGTGAGGAGCTAAAATATGATCAGTTAAGAATTGAAGATTTTCTTTTCTTTCATTCAAAAATGCTTTCAGCTTCAATATCATCTGCATCAGCATCGGTAATAGGCCACAATAGTGATCTTTTAGTAGACATTCTACATCGTTTACCAGCGAAATCTTTGTCTGCATTCAAAATCGTATCAAAACAATGGCAATCTGTAATATCTGATCCTTACTTCGAAAAAACCTATAACCTAAGGAGTCGTTGTCGTCGTCTTTCTATGCCTGCACTATTAATGAAGAAAAGAATTTTTGAAACGAATTGGATGGAATCAGAATTTGAAACTTTGGTAATTGATGAACAAAACAGTATTGACAACGTTACCTTCAATACTCCAATTGCTTTTTACTGCAACACGCGTATAGATTTTGAGCAATCTTGCAATGGTCTTGTTCTGTGTAAAGTTCATTACGGACCAAATGCTTCTCAAACACCTTATCATGTCATATACAATCCGTCAACGAGGCATTGCAAAACCCTTCCTTTCAGAAAAACTGACGTCCCTTACTTCCGGAGTCTCACTATAGCTTTCGATCCTGCAAAATCAAGTTACTATGAAGTTGTGGGTGTCAGCAAAATAGGCGCCAGGAAAGATGTGTATCATATTGAAATCTATTCTTCGAAGACAGACTCTTGGAGAGCAGTAGGAGATCCGTTTACTTTGTCTCCTTTTGATGCCTTACCAGTGTCTGGTGTGTATTGGAATGGTTCAGTGCACTGGATCGACAAGTTTTCGAGAACTATCCATTATTTTGATGTTGATTGTGAATTAATGAAGAGAATTGCAGTGCCAAAGAAGACATACCCCAATGGTGATAGTACTAGGCGAATTGTATACTTCAGTGAGTGCAGGGGACATATTCATCTTGTGGAGATGCGCAAGGGTGACATGCCCTGTTATGACATTTGGGAGATGCGAAAGGACTATACGGGATGGAATGTCAAATATTGTGTTGACCTTACTCCACTAAGAAACTTATACCCGGGCATAGTACAAGAAGACAGAGATATTTCATCCCATCGTTTAGAGTTGCATGTGCTGCTTGTTGAGGAAGGAGAAGATTCATCAAGGTTGATAGTATGGATAGCGAAAGACAGGGTAATAATATCCATTGACCTTAAAAAAAGAAGTGTTAAGAAAATGCATGATGTCAATCCGGATGTTTGGGTTAACGGATTTGAATATATCGAAACCCTTGATCATCATGCTTGAATATTGCTTTTCAGCACCGAAACACACATTGTTGCGCTGCCTGAAATTTTATGTTCCTTTTCTTTCACCTCACTTATATTTATCTCCATTTCTTTATTTTAGATGATGATATTGAAGTTCTTACATTACTACATTTTACTTTAATGGAAACCAAAAGAAAACATATTAAAGTTCGAAACTATATCTGAGATGATGCAATATTAGAATTTCTTTATAATTCTGTTGTTTCTTTATAGTTCTGCTAAAAATCAGTTGTGATAAAGAAGATAACATGAAATTTCAAAATCGTGAACTGCATACCATGTAAATGCCATAACGTTTCTCTCCTTTGTACGTTTCCAGCAATTAGCCTTGTTGTGCATCACAGTTTATTCGAAAGCTCTTAGATTTTTTATTTAAGTACAACGTTCTCCTATTTGTCTAAACCATTTTGACCATGGGGGAAACCTTTTATATAATATGTCTGCCTAGTGTATTGTAAGAAATTAGGCTTGAGATTCTCATCCAACAGCGTAAGATGATAAATTGATAATAGTGTAAGTTGAAACATAACAGATGGATAGATCAGACTGAATCTCCATTATAGTTTAGATTGAAATATAGATTGGTATGCATCAATGGATGTGTCCACTCATACGAGTTCTTGCCAATTTGAGTTAACTCGTGAATAGATGTGTCGATTCCAGTGACGGAATTTCAGCCCAGGTATAGTACTCAAAATAATGTATGGAACTAAAAGTTCTCCCAATTTTTGTATGTTCGCCTATGGTTGTATTTAGTACTTTGTGTGTTTATGGAAGAAAAGAAACTTAGCCCCCCACCTCAGATTCCTGGTTCCATCGCTGGTCAATTCATATGAAACCTTTTAAATTTTAATGTAGTATTGAATGGATGTGTTTTGAATCTCAATGTTTAAAGGACATGACTGTTCATGAAAAAAATTCTCCAAAAATCTGATTTGAATTTGTATCCAAGCGTTTCTTCTCCATTGGGCTTGAAATGTAAAAATAAACTGTTAGATATTCGGGTTGGACCCGAATATAGTCGCCCATATTGTATGTGGCAAGCCCGGTAGGGTTCCATATTCCTTAGGGTTTGGAACCTATATAAACATCTCTAGATTATGTGTAAAGGTTTACGTGATTCCACCAATATCGCACATAAGTTTACCATAAGAAAAGTGGTAACTCTAACCCTAAAAAAGAGAGTTGCCATTAGGAGAAAAAGGTTTTAAGTTATTAGCATGTGAATCAAGTTTGTGATCATCTTAGAAGATTGTAGTACCTGCTGATCGTCTTGTTGAAACGTTGTTGTTGTTGCTGCTGCTGTTTGTTCTTGCTAATCGGAGCTCAAGTTCAAGGTACGAACCGATACCCGCTTCCGTTTAATCGTATAATCTCTGATATTGGTATCGTGAGCTATTGGTTTGCTGCGTTTTCGTGCTTGGTATAACTTGCTTTGATTGCTTGAAAGTTGCTGATAACATGAAAGTATCATGATTAGGGTTCTTGTTGTTTTTTTTGGGTTAAAAACCATTAATGGATGTATAAATATTTCGGATCTTGATAAGGGTGTTTTGGTTTGAAATATTTAGTTGGGTATGTTCATTATTGATTAAAATGATCTCCTGGAAAGTTTTTGTATCGTTTGAAAGATATTGCAAAAACCCTAGTTTTATATCATGTTTGTGAGTAGTGGTTTGATGATTTTTTTGATCTATATATGTCGATCCATGTTAATTATAATTAATATAGATAGAGAGTGCTCTCTGAGAGCTTTCTTTTGACATATTATTTGCTTGAATCGGAGCTCGTATGAGTGAGATATTGTCTCTCAAAGTTAGTCATACGCGTCTGTACGCTGCTGAAATTGGGAGAAGACGATGAACACTAACCGAGTCAAATCGGCGAGTCAATACTATTCAAAATCGACGAGTCAACTCAGTCCAGCTTGGTGGCTCAGCTCGCGGTCCAATCCAGACAGGCGGGTCAGCCCGTAGTCTAGATCGATGGATCAGATCGGGGTCCAGCCCAGCCCTACGGGTCAGCTCTCGGTCCAGACCGACGGTTCAGTTCAGGTTCGGTTCTCTGTCCTGACCATCGATTTGGTTCGGTTCGCGGTTCATACCGGGTTATTTGTTTTTTCATCTTTTCTCTATCTTGTGGTTGTCGGATCAACTCCAATTTTGGTACCCTAGGTTTTTCGACGCTCCGAATTCAATAAAACTATTTTCAGAACCTAATTAGATTCACATGATAGATTTTATTTGAAATTATATGGTTAATCGCTTTATCCATGATAACATGTGAATGGTTTATGTCGTGATTGTCTAATTTCTTTAATATACAACATGTATGGTGATGGATTGAATTCATATCTTACTGAATTGTATGTCTAGATAACATGTTGATTGCTTAGATAATCATCTTGGTTTGATAACATGTTTGATTGAATTATTATTTTGATTGAATAATATGTTAAAACAATTGAGTGGGAGGTTGTTTGGTTGAGTTTGTTTAATTCTCAAAAACCAATAACTTGCGCATATATTAAATAGATGTAGAAAATATTACTTGTGGCGCAAGAGATGATTAGGAGTTTAACGATTTTTCGATCTTGCGACTTGTAATGTTGTTTTGCTATTTATTTAGATTAATGCTGCAAAGTTATTCTTTTTTAATATGTGTATAGTGCCATAAGTTTAATATCCTTTTATTTTTCGCATTTTATGTTAGACTAAATGGCTTACTAGAACATCATTGCTGATTTGAACAAGGGTGAAAAACTTGATGGCGACAACTATAATATCTGGCACAGAAAGATCGTTTTTCTCTTGAATGATGATAGGCTGCAGGAAATAACTGAGCATGTGATGCCTCATCCTGAGGAGGGTACGACGGTTCAATACCGTCGCAACCTCGAGGCTTACCAGGAATGGATTAAGAAGGATCGTAGTGCTCGTCATATTATCATGAGCTCAATGCACAATGATCTCATTGGAGAGTTTTGGAACCACAAGTCTGCTTCAACTATGAAGTTTGACACTTGTCAAAAGAAGCCAAATGTTATAATGAAGCAACATTTGAGGACAATATCGTCAATGATACGCGAACTTGAGGTTGCATGTCATCACTTGACAGATGAACAACAAATACAAGCTGTTATTCGTTCGTTACCTAACTCTTGGGAGCATATGAAGCAAAACATGACACATAATGATAATGTCCGCACTTTTGAGGATATTTCTCGTCGTGTGGAACTAGAAGTCGAGCGCTTGGAAGCTGCGAAGACTGACAGTTCTGTTTTCACTGCTGAATCTGTTTCGCATAAGACCAATGGGCTTAAGCGCAAGAGGGGTAAGGGTTCTTCTGCTAATAATCCTCGTGATGGATCTGGGTCATCCACTACCAACGCTCCTAAGCGTAAAAGAGGCAAGCGTGCTGGTAAAAAAGACAAAGAAAAGATAAAATGCTTTAACTGTGATAAGAAAGAACACTTTTCTCGTGAATGCACTGAGCCAAAGAAGGTAATCTCTGAACCTATTCCTTTCTCTGAATGTTTTGTTTCTAATCAAGAATTAGTTACTCATTCTCCTCATTTGTGGGTTGTAGATTCGGTATTAACCGACCATGTAGCGAGGGACCGAGATGGGTTCCTAGATTATCGTCAAGTTCTTGCTGGGAGCATGAGAGTTTATATGGGGAACACAAATAGCATAGAAGTACTTGGCATCGGTACCTACATGCTAAATCTGCGACAAGGGCGCACGTTAATCCTCCATGATGTAATTTATGCTCCAGATATTCGAAGAAATTTAGTTTCAGTTAATAGTATGTTGCGCCTAGGCTTTAGTTTTATTTATGAGGGTAATTTTGTTAAGATTTGCTTGGCAACTGAGTTTTATGGTTTTGGTTTTATGTCGGATGGTTTTATGGTTTTGGATATTGACAATTCTAGTTCTAACGATACTAATAAATCTATTTCATTAGTTGTGTCTTCCTCAGATGTTAAAAATGATTCTGTGATTTGGCATGATAGATTAGGTATATAGGGAAAGAAAGGATGACTAGGATAGCTAAAGAAGGTCTTTTAGGCCAAATCGCTAAAGTCTCCTTGCCTACCTATGAACATCGTTTGGGACATCCAAAAGGGCCTCTAAGCCTTTGCAATTAATTCATTCTGATATATGTGGCCCAATGAACTTTAAGGAAAGATATGGAGCCTCTTATTTCATCACTTTCATAGATGACTTTACCCAATATGGTCATATTTACTTGATATCCCATAAGTCAGAAGCATTGGACTGTTTTAGACGCTATGTATGCAAAGTGGAAAATTAACTAAATAAGAGCATTAAGGCTCTCAGAACTGACCGTGGACGCGAGTATCTATCTGACCTATTCAAAGGGTATTGTGAGGAAAAAGGAATCCTGAGACAATTGACTATTCCTGGTATTCCGCAACAAAATGGTGTAACAGAGAGAAGGAATCGTACTTTGTTAGACATGGTTAGGTCAATGATGGCGCAAGATCATATTCCTATTTCTTTTTGGGTAGATGTGTTACTGACTTCTGCCTATGTCCTTAATCGTGTACCTTCGAAGTCAGTTCCTTCCACCCCATATGAATTATGGACCGACAGAAAACCTGAATTGGGTAATTTGCATTCATGGGGTTCAGCTGCTTATGTACACAAAAGTTCTCATCGGTATGGTAAGCTGGGCCCTCGAGCGAAAAAGTGTATCTTTATTAGATATTTTGATCACTCAAAAGGCCATGAGTTCATTGGTGAGCATCCTGATGGAAGTGTCACTGAGATTGAGTCACGTGATGTAGATTTCCTAGAACAGGATTTTCCTAGAAGGACCGAGGTATGGGGAGATCTTAGCCTCTTTGAGGTGGAAGAGTCAATGGAACACACACCAATTCGTCTAGTTGATAATAACGAAGAAATTTCTCGTTCTCCTATGGAAAGTGGGAGTGTTTCACCTGATAATGGATTGGCTCCATCAAATCAGGATCCCCAATTTCGGAGAAGTGAACGTGGAAAAGTCCCTCGTCGTCGTTTTCAGATTGAGGGGGAAAGTTTCATGGTTTGTTCACATGATGACGCAGAGCCTAAGAATTTCAAAGAGGTTATGTAATCTATTAAAAGGTGTAAATGGATTATTGCACATGAAGAAGAGATAGAATCAATGAGGATAAATAGTGTGTGGCAATACGTTGACCTCCCAGAAGGGCGCAAGGCTATTGGAAACAAATGGGTTTTCAAAGTCAAACGCAATGCGGATGGTTTAGATAAAAGATATAGGGCTCTCCTTGTGGCAAAAGTTACACCCAATAGGAGGGTGTTGAGTACGAGGAAACTTTCTCTGTTGTGGTGAGAATTTCCTCGATACGCCTTATGCTAGCTATTGTCGCACATATGGATTTGGAAATTCATCAAATGGATGTTAAAACTGCATTTCTCAATGGAGAACTAGATGAGGAAATTTACATAGAGCAACTAGAGGGCTTCGTGATCAAAGTTCAAGAGCGCAAAGTTTGCAAGCTCCAAAAATATATTTATGGACCAAAAACAATCATCTAGACAATGGTATTTAAAATTTGATCGAGCCATTGTTTCCAATGGGTTCATGATGATAGAGGAAGACCATTGTGTGTACGTTAAACGTTCTGATAAAGGTTTCCTTATCTTATCCTTATATGTTGATGATATCCTTATCGGTGTAAGTAACATGGAAATTGTTGTCGCCACGAAAGAGTGGTTGTCCTCAACTTTTGAGATGAAGGACATGGGAGAAGCAAGCTATGTGCTCGGGATTAAGATCCTTAGAGATCGTTCAAAGAGACTTTTGGGTATGTCACAAGAGACATACATTAAAAGGGTTCTTGAGCAATTTCACATGAAAGATTGCAAGCCCATAGACATTACAGTTTCTAAAGGTAAGAACTTAAGCCTTGAGATGTGCCCTAATACCCCTGAAGAGAAAGACAGGATATCGCGGGGTACCCTATTCCAACGCAATTGGGAGCCTGATATATGCTATGATGTGTACTCGTCCTGACATATGATATGCTATTGTATTAGTTAGTCGGTACCAGTCGAATCCTGGTTTTGAGCAATGTCAAAGGGTCAAGAGGATACTAAGGTATCTCAAAGGGACGAGCGACCTCATGCTATACTATAAGGGTTCATATCTACATCTTAGTGGTTATTGTGATGTTAACTGGAATGGCGAAATGGAAGAGAAAAAATGCACATCATGGTATGATTTTTTGCTAAATGGCGGGGCCATCACATGGAGTAGTAAGAAAGAGTCAATTGTCGCTATGTCTTCAATGGAATCTGAGTTTGTAGCTTGTCAGGATGTAGTACAAGAATCTAATTGGTTAAGGAGGTTCTTTGATAGTTTTGAATTTGTCACTCACGCTACTGATGCGGTAAAAATTCACATTGATAGCACATCAATGATTTCTTATCCAAAAGACCCAAAGTACCATGGAAAGACTAAGCACATTGATAGGAGGTGTTGTTTTATTAGACCTGTTCTTGCGAAAAAAGAAATAGTTTTGGAGTACATGCCTACAGAATTTATGATAGTTGATCCCCTTACTAAACCTACACCAAGAGATTTTTTCATGTCTCATGTTAGGGCGTTAGGTTTACGTAGGTGGTAATGGATATCTCTTTATTTAATTATTTATTTTCTAAGACATGATGATCGTAGATGCATATGTTTTATGGATATTAATTAATAATCAATACAATATGATAATGGTTCATTGTTATGATTGATTATTTACTTATGGGAATGGATATAGACGCTTACATTGGTGCATAAAGAATGCATTATATCAAAACTTGATTGATATGTCACCTGGTATAGACTGGCTTACTCACATAAGCAATCACCTTTTGGCGCTAAGGAGAGCGAGCAAAGATGAGATGATGCATCGCCTTGGAAATACCAAGATGAGATCTATATAGTTAATATCGATGATAAATGTACCTACTGTTCTCCATACCTTAAAGGATAACCAACTAAGAAATCTCTTTCACGGCGCTTGTTGAAATCGGGCAGTTAGAAATTTCGGATTAGGCACAAGAGTTGCGACTAAGTCAAGATTTATAGAGTGTAAGATTTTGTGACATATACTTGTTTATTCAAGTAAAACTCCACTCTAGCGCATTTTCATATTATGCGTGTTTGCGACCACTACAGAGGTGCAAAAATCGTTCCTTGCTTTTCTCACCATGTGAGTCCGTATGATAATTAGATTATACACAGGTAACCTTACGACTTTTGACTTTGTTATTAAGTAAAGATTCGATGATTGCTACTTTAGTATGTGTCATGTGTCCATGGATGATCCGGCTTAAAGGGTACATATCTGGAAAAGTAGTTGATTCTGAAACTTCATGGCAATAGGACGAAAGGAAGGTCATCAAACTCATGAATGTTTTATATTCACACTCGACGACTTAGGTTGCCTTGCTGGAGTTGCAACACAAGTGTGAATGTATTTACAATAAGCTAGCATGAGGGTTAAACTAGCTCTACGAGGGACCATAGTAGTGTAGACCAATGAGATTTTGATGGACCTAGGATACTACGAGATACCAACATTTTTTTTAAAAAAGGGTTGATGTCTCTATGCTGACTCATATTGAGCTGCAAGTATGGAGCTCCCAAAATGTAGGTACCTCGACAGTCGCATGGGCTATTTACTAATATGAACTTTTCTTTCTTCTGGTACAATCGAAACACACTATGTGCGAGTGGGAGATGTTATATATTCGGGTCCAACCCGAATATAGTCTCCCATATTGTATGTGGCAAGCCCGGTAGGGTTCCATATTCCTTAGGGTTTGGAACCTATATAAACATCTCTAGGTTATGTGTAAAGGTTTACGTGATTCCACCAATATCACACATAAGTTTACCATAAGAAAAGTGGTAACTCTAACCCTAAAAAAGAGAGTTACCATTAGAAGAAAAAGGTTTTAAGTTCTTAGCCTATGAATCAAGTTTGTGCTCATCTTAGAAGATTGTAGTACCTGCTGATCGTCGTGTTGAAATGTTGTTGTTGTTGTTGATGCTTCTATTTGTTCTTGCTAATCGGAGCTCAAGTTCAAGGTAAGAACCGATACCCGCTTCCACTTAATCGTATAATCTCTGATATAAACATTTAAAGAAAGAGAGACAGAGAAAAGAAATATATCAAGTAGTTCTAGTGCATATATAAAACATAAAGTTTTCCATAAAGTAGTTTGTGATACATAACTTCGCGTTTGGTTTCAGAAATAATTAGAGTGCAAGAACGTTATCAAAGGCTTTATTGAATGATGGAGACATATGTTATTTATGTAAATAAGACAAATTACAGAGCATAGATATTTTAATTAAAGATATGACTCACATATCATACACCGTGCACGCTTTAACATCTTCTTATTTTTAGGATCATTTGGATCTAGTACGCTAATTTGATCAAAATTCTCCCACACTTTATGTGTTTTTCTCCGACGAACATCCATTTCAATTAGACAAATAAGAAACCTGGTCAAAACAAAAAGTCAAATGGTAGTCTAAAAGAGAACTTAAAAAGCAATTATGAATCTGTAAAATTTATATACCTAGTAATCCAAGAAAACTTAATGGTGCAGTCAAATAAAACCTAGTGTATTAAAAAGGAAATCATAAAAGAAATGCAAAGTTGTGTTGTCATCCGAGAGCCTAAAGGTAGGTAATTGCATAGTATTATGGATCTATAAGGGAAGGAGAGTAACTATTTAATATAAGGTAATTGCTATAAAAAAACATCAGTTAATATTCAATTTCTTATCATCCCTATAATCATGTCGTCACTAATTAAAGTTTGCATTGATAAAAAAATTAGGTAAGGTATATAATTATATGCATCATTTATGAGATAAGAATTACATGCATATTGTATTTTAAGGTATTTTCTAGATGGATTATTAAGGTAGGACGGGTATCTAAACAAAGCGTAGGGTAGTCAGACAGGTCGGGTAATTAAACAGGCTATCGGGAAGGTAAACAGGCCAGACTCCAATTTTTGAACAAAAACCCGGTCCGCCCAATTATAATTATCGGGCAGGCCAGGCTAGCCCATGACAGGCTGTCGGGGGCCCATGGGATCCTTCGGACCCAGGAGGTACATGAAAGGCCGCAGGCTTCCGGGCATTTTGTACACCCCTATTCTGTTCTGGGTTTTCCTGCTATTGCCATCGTCGTTCTTCTTCGGATAATTTCTCTTCTGCCACTGTTGTAGCAAGTCTTCTTCTGGGTCACAACCTACTGCCTCAAATCCCATTTCTTCGTCAAGATCTAAAGATGATAACTCGCGTAAGAGGAAATCTTCGCATAGTAAGGTAGTAAGAAACACTTCTTCTAATTAAACAATATTGTTTCCTCTGTTTCTTATCTGCATTGATATTCGCAGGGTGGCGCGAAAGGGAACGAAAATAAGTCTAAGAGGTCTAATCCATCTCCTGCTCTCGATACTCGTATGGATCTTCCCAATTTTAAGAGGAATCCTAAGAACCAACAACAAGTCCATCCTAGTGTGGCTCCTCCTTCTACTCAAGCGAGCTCAACCGCTTGTTCTCAAGCGAATGCCTCAGTGTCTTTGCCAGTTTTAACCTCCTCTCCAACGAATTCTATTCCTTGCCCATCACTTTTTCCTTTTGTGAATGATGTCGTTCAAAATCCCTGTAAGGAAGTCATTTCATTTGCTCCTCTTAATCCTTTCTCTTTCTTGGAGACATCTTCAACTTCTCAAAATGTAGTTTCATCTATTCAACCTATTACCTTTTCAACCGAAGAGGTATTTTACTTTCTATAAGATGTTCCCCTTTCTTCTTCTTCCACTTTTGCACCTGTAGCTCATCCCATCTCTTCTTTCCCAAGTACTGCCTTTGCTATTTCTTCATTAAGTACTGTTTTGACCACTTCTCCTTTTCGTACAGACGTTTCACCTCAAGCTGAGATTGTTATTTCTGAGGTTGGTGTTTCTGACAAGGCTATTTCTAAAGCAAACCCTCTTCTCAAGATAGTCCAGCTCGCGTGGTCTTCTTCCAATGACCCTCACCATCTTCGCTTATGCGAGTCTTTGGTTAAGCTGTTGGGTGATTCCCCTCCAGACAAATCAACTAGGAGTGAAATCTTCGCTCAGTTTGACCCATTTATTACTGCTGCTTATGATTGTTTGGAGTCCCGGCGTCGTCTTATTCAAACCGAAGGTTTCTCAGAGTCTAGCTCCACCATACAAGAGCTTACTCATCAGGTCGCCAAGCTAAAGGCTGGCGTCTATGTTGGCGAGGACTTAGATGAGGGTCTTCGCAAGAAGAATTAAGATCTTAGAGGTATACTCTTCATTTATTTATTATTATGCATGCATTTTTTTAACATCTCTCTCCTTCTTTAATTTTTATTATTGGTATTATGTCGCATGTATATTCCCTTCTTTCCTCTATCCGTGCGAACTTAAAGATTTAAACGGAAAGAGTGTCATGAAAAGGTATGAGTTTCAATTATCTTCTGAGGATTCTTGTACGGAGAATAAGGAGTTACAACACCAGTTAGACCAATTATCTAATAACCACTCGTACCTGTTTGATCAAGTTAAAAACTTGGAAAATGAAAATTACGAGATTAGCAATAAACATGACTCTTTAAACTCCCAAGTGTCCAAATTTTTTAGATTATCATATGCTGCTGACCTAAAGAATCAAACTCTATCAGAGGAAAACCACACTCTTTGTGCTGAGAGACAGTCTCTCTTAAGTGAGAAGGAGAACTCAACCCAGCAATATATTGCTCTTTGGCAAACTTGTACGGAACAAGAAGAATCACTTCCTCTCCAGCTTTTTCCAGGGCTATAAATTCAGACTCCATAGTGGATTTAGCTATACATGTCTATTTGGTGGACTTCCATGAGACAGACGCACCTCCAAGTAAGAAGATGTACCCACTAGAAGACTTGCACTCTTCTGAGTCTGATATCCAGTTGGCATCACAATACCCTTCAAAGACACAGGATACTTCCCAAAACTTAAGCAATAGTTTGAGGTCCCTCTCGGGTAACGTAAAACTCTAAAGAGAGCATACCAGTGATCCTGCCCTGGGTTGCAAGTATACCTGCTTAATCTACTCACAGAGTAAGCAATATCAGGTCTTGTACAGTTCATCAAATACATAAGACTACCAATAATGCGAGAATACTCAAGTTGATCAATACCCTTACCCTTGTTCTTTTTCAGTTTACAAGTGGGATCAAAAGGAGTAGATGCAGGTTTAGCATTTTCATAATTAAATCTCTTTAATACGGTTTCAGCATAATGAGATTGACTAAGACTATATCCATCGACGTCTTTCGATTTTCATCCCTAAGATTACATCAGTAGGGCCTAAGTCTTTCATGTCAAAATTATCTCTAAGCATGCTTTTAATGTTATTAATAATATCAAGGTTACTGCCTAATATGAGCATATCATCAACATATAGGCACACAATAACATGAGAATCATCCACATATTTAATGTAAACACATTTATCAGATTCATTAACCTTGAAACCATTAGTTATCATAACATGATCAAATTTTTCATGCCATTGTTTAGGTGCTTGTTTTAAACCGTAAAGAGATTTGTTCAACTTGCATACTTTGTTTTCACAACCTTTTACAATAAAGCCTTCAGGTTGATCCATATAAATTTCTTCATTCAATTCACCATATAAAAATGCAGTTTTAACATCCATCTGATGTATAAGCAAATCATAAATTGAAGCTATAGCAATCAACATCCTAATCGAGGTGATTCTAGAGACTGGTGAATAAGTATCGAAGAAATCTAATCCTTCCTGTTGTTTATAGCCTTTAGCTACCAACCTAGCTTTATGTTTATCTATAGTTCCATCTGTTCTAAGTTTCCTTTTGAACACCCATTTACAACCTATGGATTTACTACAGGAGGAGGTAAATCTACAAGCTCCCAAGTTTCATTTTGCTGAATGGACTCCCATTCATTTAATGAAGCTTCTTCCCAAAAGGGAGCTTCTGGAGAAGTCATAGCTTCTTTGTAGGTTTGGGGTTCAGACTCTACCGTTAGAGTCAAAAAATCTGGGCCAAAACTTATTTCAGTTCTTACCCTTTTACTTCTTCTCAGTTCAGTCTCATACTCCAAAGTTGGAGTTTGACTAATCGATGGAACATCCGGGAGGTCATCATGGACCCTTTTTCGAGGTCCAGACCTTAAAGGAAAAATGTGTTCATAAAACACAAAGATCTCTAGATTCCAATATGGTGGTGTTGACCAATGTTATTATGGTCAGGACTGATGACCAAGAACCTGTATGCAATTGTATGCTCAGGATACCCTAAGAAAACACAGTCAATTGTTTTAGGACCTAATTTAGTTTTCTTGGGATGAGGAATGGCCACCTTGGCCAAACACCCCCGCACTTTAAAGTATGCATAGGAAGGTTGTTTACCATTCCACAATTCATAAGGAGTTTTATCAGATTTTTTAAATGGAACTCGGTTCAAAATATAGCAAGCAGAAAGGATAGCTTCCCCCCCACAAGTTCGAAGATAACCCTGAACTTGTCAACATAGCATTTACCATATCTATGAGTGTTCTATTTTTCAACTACACCATTCGATTCTGGTGAATATGGTGCAGTTGTTTCATGAATGATTCCATTATGTTTACAAAACTCACCTATGGGTATCACATACTCACCGCCACGATCTGACCTAAGAGTTTTAATTTTAACTCCTTTTTGGGTTTCTACTTCAATTTTATAAAATTTGAAGGCCTCTAAGGCTTCATCTTTACTTCTAAGAAGATGAACACGACAATAGCGTGAGTAATCATCTATAAAAGTGATGTACCATTTTTTACCACTTCTTGTTGGTGTTGATTTCAAATCTCCTAAATCCGAGTGTATTAGTTCCAAAGGAACTGTTTTACGTTCAATCCTTTTATTAAACGGTTTTCTTGTATATTTAGATTCAACACAGATTTCACATCTTTGATTTTTATCAAAGTTTATTTTTGGTATGCAACCTAAATTAGCAAGTCTTTCTAGAGATTTGAGATTAACATGCCCAAGTCTATCATGCCAAACATGTGAAGAGTCACAAACATAAGCATAAGAAGATGCATTAACATTCAATTTCAAATCAGATACACTAAGCTTAATCATGTTATCGGTAACATAACCTTTTCCTACGAATTCACCATGCTTAGAAAGGACAACAGTATTAGATTCAGCAACAATCTTAAATCCTTTTCCTAGTAAGATGGTTTCTGAGATAAGGTTTTTGCATATGTCTGGGACGTAAAATACGTCATTCAATGCGAGAGTTTTTCCTGAAGTTAACTTCAGTTCGACCTTGCCTTTCCCCTCCACTTTTGCGGTGGTAGAGTTTCCCATGAACAATTTCTCATCATCTCCTACTATGGCATAAGAGGAGAAAGCATTTCTGAATTTTGAGACATGCTTGGTGGCTCGAGAATCAAGCCACCAGTCTCTCACATTAGTCACACTAGAGACAAGGTCGACTTGAGACACCATGCCAGTAAAGTATCCAGGATCATCTACTAGGTTTGCCTTATTTTTCTGTTTTGGATCATATTTGATCCTTTTAGGGGCCTTACAGTCTTTAGCCATATGTCCAGGTTTTCCACAAGTTAAAACAGTCGCCTTTGATGGTGTGCTTAGTGACACCACCCTTAGGCTTAAAATTGTTACCTCTGGGTTTTCGACGTCATTACGTCTATTACCAATTTTGCTGGATTCTCCAGAGTTTTCTTTGAAGCAGCTTTATCATCCAAAACATGAGCTTTGTAGGTCATGTTTTTGCTCAGCAACATGCTCTTGTCCTTGCTGCACATAAGCTCCTCAACCCGGATCTTTTTGCCAAGCTCCACCATGGTGATTTCACGAGTCTTGTGTCGCAGCCTCCTCTTGTATTCGCTCCATGAGGGTGGAAGCTTTTCAATCACAGCCGATACTTGTAGAGCTTCATCAAAAGTCATGCCTTCAGCAAGAATCTCGCTGATGAGGAGTTGAAGTTCAACGAACTGTTCTACCACAAAGCTTTTCGTCAGTCATCTTGTATTCTAAGAACTTAGCCATCAAGAATTTCTTACTTCCAGCAGCTTCCAAGATGATATTTTTCTTCTAGAGCTTCCCATAAATCAAAAGCATTAAAATCTTCTTTTGCATTATAGAAGTCATACAAGGAATCATCAAGACAATTAAGAATATGATTCTTTCACAAATAATTCTTCCTATTCCACCTGTCCAATTTATCTTCATTACCACGGCGATGAAGTTTTCTCGATGGTTTTTCTAAAGCATATCCATCTAACCTTTGGTCATTTAGGAAGAATAGCATTTTAGACTGCCATCTCTTAAAGTCCTTACCACTGAACTTTGGTGGTTTTTCTACGGTATTTTTTCCCATGTTCTTACAAGCAATTACAATATCACAATATTACAATATTACAATCAGCAATCTATTACCTTTAGATTGTTGGAAATAAGTTACAATTTCGTATGCAACTGAGAAATAATACTTTGATTACACTGATAATAGTAACAAACAACTCAAGAAACATGAGAAAAATACTTAACACTCACGATGTGTTATTGTTATACCGGAGATGCACAGATGATAGTATTTAAAACTTAGTAGAGGCACGTATGAGATTTGAGCTAAAGGTAATATTGCCTCGCTACTCCTACGAGATGCTATAACAATTAACAAATTACCTCCAGGATACAACTATCGTTAGTTCTCCTCTATGTGTAGCATACACAGAGAGAACCCTTAGAACTTGTGACAAATAATGAAAACAAAAACATAAATCGAAACTACAAACCAGTTTCAGAGAGAAATGTAAAAAGTAATTTATGTTTCAGTAAACTAACTATGTTTTGTAAACAGAGAAGTAGTATTACAAAATTATGTTTGTAAACTACAACTCGTTTTTTATGTTTCTGTAAACTAAGAACTCTATTTAATGTTTCTGTAAACTTAAATAAAATTTCTGAAAGAATAAAAGAAGAAGAAGAATTTCAGAGAGAAGAGTTCTGAAAGGTATGGTTTCAAATGAAATTCTTCTCTCGTATTTATAGAAAAAAACATTTCAACGTTCGACCAAGAATCCAATGTGCGACAGACTGTCCGTGATTCACGCTTCAGCTTTTGTCGGACGAGTAAAAGCATCCGTTAAAAATACAGTAAAATGTTTTGTCGGAATTCAAATTTTTTCGAGATTCTTCTCGAGGTGCACAGGTGTTACAACGACATTTTTCAAAGATGCTTCACGAGGTTTTTTGCACACGGGTCGGACACCCAAAACCGAGAAGGCAAAGAATAAAATTCTTTATATGTGTGGGAGAAACGTGTGGAAAAATTCAGTAAAAAGATAGGGTCGGATAAACCCACGCCCTCGCCCTCGCCCTCGCCCACGCCGAGCGTGCGTGCTTCTATGCGAAGCACCGCGCGAACGGGAAAGGCAATAAGAAATACAATAAGGTTTAGGCAACCTTGCCATAGTCTAGGGCTTTCCCCATACACAAAGGTCTAAAGACCCAAAGGGCCATACCCTTAAGGCTAAACCAATGCTATTTAAGTCTAAAACTCTAAGTGTTTTAGTCTATATGGGACTAATGTTTTATTCATTCACATGAAAAAACATCTAGGGAGTAATAGGTCTTGGGATCAAAACATGGTCCATGCATTTTTTGATTAAAACAAAACATTGTTTTTTCTAACATTATGTTGATCTTAGTCCATTAACAACGGTATACCCCGGCCGTTTTGATTTGTATGTTCTACTTATTGATGAGACCGAAGATTCATCCAGATTGATATTATGGAGGGACAAGGTGATATCATTTGACCTTAAAAAGAAGAGTCTTAAGAAATTGTATGATGTTAATCCAGATGTTTCGATACAAGGATTTCATTATATCGAAACACTTGCTCATTCTTGAATGTTGCTTTGAAGCAGCCAAACACATTATTCTAGTACCTGTAGCTAGGTATTCAAGTTCATAGATAATGGTTTTTTTTTTGTTGTTGCTGTAGATGGCTTCTTATATTTTGCATTAATAGTCGTAAACTCCTAATTCTGGATTAATAGAGAAAATACTGCTTTATGTTTTTTCTTTGAATACCACAGTATATGAAAGAGGATAAGCAACTAATCTTTTGATAGTACAGTCTTGAGTTTGGGTTCCCATAAGCATGGCTCCCTAGAATTTTGAAAACATTAGCGTTATCAGAAACATATAAAAGATTGTTCTCTGTTGAGGATATTAGTCCCACACTGTTAATGTCCTCTTAATAAACTTAAAATATAATATGAGATTCTCCACTCATTGCCAATTAGTTTTGAGTTGGATGACCATATTCTAACATGGTATCAGAGCTAAAGGTTCACTAGAATTGAAATTAGATTAGGTAGCCTAGGTACAAAAAAAAAACAACTACTTGTTCTTCCCATGTCGAGACAATTTCCTCCCCTCTTTGGTCAAAAGTTTTGCTGCTCCATTGGCTTTCCTAATTGCGTATTGAGTACCTAAGGAAGATACTTATCTGATAGTAGTTTAGATTCATCTAAGATTGCTGACATTGCCACTTCATTGTGTTACTTTGTGTTACTTTTTCTTTGAAGATAGTTGATTATTGATTGATAGTCCCCTCAGTGACCAAATTTTGCATATTTTTCTCCTTGGCCATTTGACAGCTTGTAGCAGATTTACAGCTTCTGCTTCATCCGCTGAGGCAATTCTGAAGTTCCCATGTGCATGTCTCCTTTGAAAGTACGCACCTGTACAGTTACGAAGAATCAAACCAAAGCCAAATTTGGAAATAAAAGAAAACCAAGATGCATCACGATTCGGTTTCAAAGTATTCATCATAGGTGATCCCAATTTATGTTGACATCAACATGTTTAACAGTTAGTTGCTGTTTTGTGAGTTTGATTATTACTTATGTTTCAGTAGTGGAAATGCCACTGGGTAGACACAGACTATGTTATGAAAGGCGAGCTAGGCGTTGGCCTTAGCGCACGAGTCGCAACGGACACCTAGATAACAAACGGCTTTAGGCGCCAAAAAGTGAGCAATATTTTTTTTCTGGGCGCCTAGCGTAGGCACAACATACATACAGATATCTGTAAGGGTGTATTTTCATTTTCATTTTTTTTAAAGCATCTCTCTTTCCGAATAAACCATCATTTTCATGATGCTGGCTATTGATTGAGTTCTATTTCCCTACAACCCATGTTTTATAGCTCTCTGAAAAGGAAGTTGGTGATTGTTAGAAATTACTCCCTGATTTGAGGTAACCTCCAGAAAAAAAATGCTGGATAATGGTCCTAGATATTTTCCTTTCCCATGATCGTTTTACATTGGTAACGATAACAATAATGACGACGACATTATGGAGGGTGATTCTAGTTTGTATTTGCATGGATCCCAACCTGGTAGCGTCAGTACTCAATATTACATCCATTGGACAACCTAAGTGTAGGACAACTTGGTTCTGGGTTCAGCGAACTCTTTTTCGAGGCACCAATACTCCGGATAGAGCCGGGATTTCAGGTAAAAAGAGAAACCAAGTGTCTAATCCAACGGTAATAAATTTGATATACATGTTCAAGTGAACAATGCCAATCACCAGCACCAATTACTGATCAAAATATGGAAAGGAAGATAACAGTCCGTGACTCAATGATCTAAACATGGAAAGAAGATTAGCACATGCAAAGAAGAATATGTGATTGAGAATTTGATGTAATTAGTTTTAATTTCTTTGATTTATTTATAGGAATAAATTTAATTCTCTTGATGTAATTATAGTATAAGGATCTTCATCACTAATTTTATGTAATTGTACTATCAGTATATAAATCAAAGTCTTTTCTTGGTCGATCACAACAGTGAAAAACAAAACCAAAATTTCCATTTTATAAAACGGTTAAAAATGAAAACGAATAAAACAAAGAGAAACGAAGAAATAAAATTAGGGTTTATGGAGTAAACTTTTGTGCCGGCCAGACGTGAGAAGCTAAAATATGATCAGGTAAGAATTGAAGCTTTTCTTTTCTTTCATTCAAAAATGCTTTCAGCTTCAATATCATCTGCATCAGCATCGGTAATAGGCCACAATAGTGATCTTTTAGTAGACATTCTACATCGTTTACCAGCGAAATCTTTGTCTGCATTCAAAATCGTATCAAAACAATGGCAATCTGTAATATCAGATCCTTACTTCGAAAAAACCTATAACCTAAGGAGTCGTTGTCGTCGTCTTTCTATGCCTGCACTATTAATGAAGAAAAGAATTTTTGAAACGAATTGGATGGAATCAGAATATGAAACTTTGGTAATTGATGAACAAAACAGTATTGACAACGTTACCTTCTATACTCCAATTGCTTTTTACTGCAACACGCGTATAGATTTTGAGCAATCTTGCAATGGTCTTGTTCTGTGTAAAGTTCATTACGGACCAAATGCTTCTCAAACACCTTATCATGTCATATACAATCCGTCAACGAGGCATTGCAAAATCCTTCCTTTCAGAAAAACTGACGTCCCTTACTTCCGGAGTCTCACTATAGCTTTCGATCCTGCAAAATCAAGTTACTATGAAGTTGTGGGTGTCAGCAAAATAGGCGCCAGGAAAGATGTGTATCATATTGAAATCTATTCTTCGAAGACAGACTCTTGGAGAGCAGTAGGAGATCCGTTTACTTTGTCTCCTTTTGATGCCTTACCAGTGTCTGGTGTGTATTGGAATGGTTCAGTGCACTGGATCGACAAGTTTTCGAGAACTATCCATTATTTTGATGTTGATTGTGAATTAATGAAGAGAATTGCAGTGCCAAAGAAGACATACCCCAATGGTGATAGTACTAGGCGAATTGTATACTTCAGTGAGTGCAGGGGACATATTCATCTTGTGGAGATGCGCAAGGGTGACATGCCCTGTTATGACATTTGGGAGATGCGAAAGGACTATACGGGATGGAATGTCAAATATTGTGTTGACCTTACTCCACTAAGAAACTTATACCCGGGCATAGTACAAGAAGACAGAGATATTTCATCCCATCGTTTAGAGTTGCATGTGCTGCTTGTTGAGGAAGGAGAAGATTCATCAAGGTTGATAGTATGGATAGCGAAAGACAGGGTAATAATATCCATTGACCTTAAAAAAAGAAGTGTTAAGAAAATGCATGATGTCAATCCGGATGTTTGGGTTAACGGATTTGAATATATCGAAACCCTTGATCATCATGCTTGAATATTGCTTTTCAGCACCGAAACACACATTGTTGCGCTGCCTGAAATTTTATGTTCCTTTTCTTTCACCTCACTTATATTTATCTCCATTTCTTTATTTTAGATGATGATATTGAAGTTCTTACATTACTACATTTTACTTTAATGGAAACCAAAAGAAAACATATTAAAGTTCGAAACTATATCTGAGATGATGCAATATTAGAATTTCTTTATAATTCTGTTGTTTCTTTATAGTTCTGCTAAAAATCAGTTGTGATAAAGAAGATAACATGAAATTTCAAAATCGTGAACTGCATACCATGTAAATGCCATAACGTTTCTCTCCTTTGTACGTTTCCAGCAATTAGCCTTGTTGTGCATCACAGTTTATTCGAAAGCTCTTAGATTTTTTATTTAAGTACAACGTTCTCCTATTTGTCTAAACCATTTTGACCATGGGGGAAACCTTTTATATAATATGTCTGCCTAGTGTATTGTAAGAAATTAGGCTTGAGATTCTCATCCAACAGCGTAAGATGATAAATTGATAATAGTGTAAGTTGAAACATAACAGATGGATAGATCAGACTGAATCTCCATTATAGTTTAGATTGAAATATAGATTGGTATGCATCAATGGATGTGTCCACTCATACGAGTTCTTGCCAATTTGAGTTAACTCGTGAATAGATGTGTCGATTCCAGTGACGGAATTTCAGCCCAGGTATAGTACTCAAAATAATGTATGGAACTAAAAGTTCTCCCAATTTTTGTATGTTCGCCTATGGTTGTATTTAGTACTTTGTGTGTTTATGGAAGAAAAGAAACTTAGCCCCCCACCTCAGATTCATGGTTCCATCGCTGGTCAATTCATATGAAACCTTTTAAATTTTAATGTAGTATTGAATGGATGTGTTTTGAATCTCAATGTTTAAAGGACATGACTGTTCATGAAAAAAATTCTCCAAAAATCTGATTTGAATTTGTATCCAAGCGTTTCTTCTCCATTGGGCTTGAAATGTAAAAATAAAC